>PITA01000085.1:0-124970 GCA_004023965.1 Spilogale gracilis | reverse complement strand
GCAGGAAGCTCCTCAGGCATGCAGCCCTCTGTAGCCCAGAAGATTGCAATCATTCTTGGTCCATTCTTTCCTTGTTGTTACGTTTGAAGTACAGTTGACGTACAATGTTATATTAGTTTCAGGTGGACAACATCCCAATTCAACGGTTTTCTGCATTACTCGGTGCTCACCGTGATAAGTGTAGTCGCCATCTGTCACCGAACAATGTTATCACAATATCATTGACTGTGTTCCCTAGGCCGTAGTCTTGTCTTCAGCTCCATGACTTACTTGTTTTATAACTGCAGCTTTGTATGTTTGTACTTCTTCATCCCCTTTACCTTTGTCATCCCTCCTCCCAAACCCCCTCCACTCCAGCAAATACCACGTCATTCCTCTATATTTAAGAGTCTGTTTGCAACCACAAAGAAAAAAGGGATTCTTAGTCCGTTTATCAACTGTCTCACTCAAGCATCAGAGTGTTAAGGG
Source organism: Spilogale gracilis (assembly GCA_004023965.1). Taxonomy (NCBI): domain Eukaryota; kingdom Metazoa; phylum Chordata; class Mammalia; order Carnivora; family Mephitidae; genus Spilogale; species Spilogale gracilis. The sequence goes on along the minus strand of PITA01000085.1, from coordinate 124,502 downwards.
TGGCAGGAGCTTTGAAGGCCACGTCATTTCATTCTCACCTAGTGTCCTGCCAGGGACAGGCACACCTGTCCTCCTTGCACACCCCCCACCCCAGGGGTTTGGCTTCCTTCCCTTCTTGGACCCCACTCTGGTTATCAGACTGGTAATAATCTGAATTATTCTCCCTGTGCCTTCCTCCTAGGGATTACTCTGCTTTCTAAACTCTCCTTATGGGGGGGGGCAACTTGAGGGGCTGAAAGAGTACCATGATCTGCACCCCTGCCTCAAGTTTACCCTGGGCTTCGGGTGGGCCCCTCCCCTCAAGGATGGACCTGGTGAGTTTTCTCCAAATCCACGATTTTTTTGTCAACTTTCTGCCCCAGGGCAGCTTCTCAGTTTTCTGAAGAGGAAAACGATGCCTCCCACCTGCCCCCCAGGGTAAAGAATGCCAGTTCCTTCAAAGGATCATCCCAGCTAGGATGTAAACTCTGTACCGCACATCCCAGCCGGCTGATTCTCCACAGCGGGGAGGGAGGGACAGAAACCCAGAGTGGCCTTCCTCAGGATCTCGAAATGTGTGCTTGGAGGAAGGTGAGGGAGGCCAATGTCAGGCTTGGGTCTTCTATATCTCTGCCCATTGCTCCCGTTGCCCCTGCTCCTAATGCCCCAGGCAGCTGAACCACAAGCAGCCACCTGACACCTTGGCCAAGACTCTGTGCCCTCCTGACTCCCTCTCTTCCCTCCTGCCAGGCCGCAAACTTTGCAGAGTGGCAAGGAGCTGCCCAGGAAGGAAGCCCAGCCCCAGCACCTAGATCTTGTTCATTTTCCTAAAGAACCCAGCTCCACAAGCAAGGTGGGCTCACTGACTTCTGTTGCTTGGCCATGCCATTGTCCCGTGCCTTCTGGAACCCCTTGGCTTCTACAGAGGCCAGGCCTAGAGATTTGACCTGCTGGTTGGGGGCAAATGGGATCTTGTTACATTTAGGAAGCTGCAAGCTGGCCGCCTCAAGCTCCCAGGGGTGGCTGCAGCATCAGAGGTGGGGTTGGACTCCCCAGTGATCCTGGGCCAAAGCCTGAAGTCTGGCTCTGAACCTCAGAGCCCTGAGGCCCGGGTCAGCCCTCCGGGAGATGACATTATGGAGTGAGCTTGCAAATGAATGAGGCTGACCCACCCCCTACCTCAGAGTGCTGAGGAGTTGGAATATTATCCTCTCTCCCTGGGGTGGTCACCTGCTTCCTCCCCACCAGAGCCCCAGGCTGCTGAGGAGATTTCAGAAGAGGGTAGGGAAGGGGCTGGGCCACCCTAGCTAACCTTGGCCTAGAAGAATATGCGGAACAGGCTAGGGACTGGGCCCCTTCCCCAGCCAAGGGCCCAGTGATAAGGAAAGGGATGGGGGCAGCTGGAGGCCGGCAGTGGGAGGGAGAGTAGAGCCTAGAGAATGTGCTGTGTCAGCCTTGTGCTGAGCCCTGAACTAACAGCTCTCTCTTCCTCCCCTCCTTCGCCCCTCCCCCTCCCTCTCTCCCCTCCTGCACCCCTCCCCCTCCTCCTTCCATTTCTTCCCATTCTAGGTCTCCATCGCCTTGGCTTCCTGCCTTTGTTTCCTTCTCTCTTTGTCTTGGACTCTCTTGCTGTCGGCCTAGGTCTGTTTCTCTATACCCTTCCATCTCCCTGTCTGCCTCACTCCCTGCCTCCTTCTCTGTGTGTGTCTGTTGCTCTCTCTGCTTCCCATCGCTGCCCGTGCCTCTCTCTCTCTCTTTGTTTGCCTTTCGCTCAACCTGTTCCCGCGCCTGTCCATCTTTCTCTGTCCTTGAGTGTGTCTGTCTCTATGGCATTTCTTTGTCTCCCTCTTTGTCTCTCTGCTTCTCTCTTGCTGTCTCTCTCCCTACCTGTCTCCTTCTACCCCAGCTCTGTCTTGCCCCGGCCCCTCCTTCTCTCCCTTTCTCTCCCTGGTGAGGATCCCATGAGGCTTTCAGCAGCTGCTGAAGCACCAAGTGTGAACCCCAGCCCCCCCAATTGGCTGGCCATGCTTCAGAGAGGGGCCAGGCCTGCGGCCGGCTGCTTTTCGCTTTTCTTTTTACAGCACAGAGAAGGAGTGAGGGAGGGAAAGAGGAGGGCCCTAGGAAAGTCCGCCCAGGGAAGACTGGGGAAGGAAGACGGCTGTCTTTTGTAGCTTCTCTGGTGAGTCATGCTTGGTATCAAGAGCTCATACCAACTCCTTTCTTTATCCTGTGATGGCAAGACTCTTTTACCCCCATTTTCTGGATGACACAGCACATGGTCTAAGAGAGGGAAGTAACTGGTCCAGGAGCACTGGATATCAGTGTTGAAGCTGCTGGGATTAGAACCCGGGACTTTTTGCCTCTGTTGCCCACTGGGAGAGGGTCTGCTCTTTCACGGTCCTGAGGCCACGCTCTGCAAACCCAAGCTTGCCTCTGCCCGATGGGACACTTGTGTGGACTCTCCGAGTAGGGGCCCTAATCGGAGACCTACTGTAAAGCAGGGTTGCTGAGGTTCGAGGTTATCACAGCCAAGCCACCCCAAGCTGGCCCCCAGAAGAGACATTCCCAGGGCCTCTTGGGAGACATGGCTGAATGTGTGGCATTTGTCGGGTCACACAGAGAGTTCGGGCTGGAATAGCCCTCATCCTTCTCCCAGCCCAGCCCCTCTTATTGCGCAGATGGGAACACAGAGACCCAGAGAAAGTGAATGCGCCCAGGCCAGTTCAGGACATGCCTCCAGTGGAACGGGGACAACATCCGAGGAGAGAAATTATCAGGGACGAGTTTGGTTTGTGAGAATATCACAGTAATTCTATGCAAGCCAGTCCACACCCTCAATGCCATCGCAGCCTGACTGTGGCCCAGGCACTTGGGGAGAAGCTGGGGCAAGTCCTCTCACTCAGGCCCTTCTCATGTCTGGGGCTCTATGGAGATAGAGTTGGGCTTTCCCTGGGGTCTGATGGTCTGTGGCCTTCAGCGTGCCTGCTCCCTCTCTCAGGGGATGGTGGGCACTGTCCCAGGCTGGCAGGACAGCTGGTAGGCGGGGTATTCTTCACAGAGAGCTACAAAGAGAGACCAGGGGAGAGGAATGACCAAGACAGAGAAGGGATGGAGAGAGATAGAGGCAGAGGGTACAGGCTGGCGACCCAGCAAGCAGGGCCGTAGGGCCCACGGTGGGGCTTGAAGGGAGTCTTGAAGTAGCTCCAAGGGCATTCTTTCCTTCTCGTATTCTAGCCAGTCCTGTCCAAGCACACCAGCTCTGAGTCTCCAAAGGGCTGTTCACTGGCATGATCTCATCCTGTGCCTCACTACAAGCCTGTGTGATGTCAGCCAGTCTGGCATCATCGTTGCCCATTTGCCAGAAGAGGAAACTGAGGCCCAGCAAAACCAAGCCATGCGTCCAAACTGGGGCGGCAGCAAGGATGCTGCCAAATCAAGACCTTGAGCAATCTTCCAGTGGCTTTTGCTGCTCCAGGAGTTGAATCCCCAAGTAAAGAACAGGCAGGGTAGAAAAGTGGGAAGCCAGATTCGCTGGGGGGCATTTAGAGGGAGAGAGAAAATGATTAAGAGTGAAGAGGGATTGGCTGGGAGGGGAAGATGAAAGGAGCCAGCAGACAGGGCTGGGCTCAGGGATGAGTCAGGCCAACCGCCTCCTGAGATAGCGATCTACAAATATCTCCGAGGTGTCAACAGGCAAGTAGGCTTCAAGGAGGAGGAGGAGGAGCAGGAACACAGCACCTGAGAAAGAGGAGTGGAGGGGTGGGAAATGGAGTGGCTTCCCCAGGCAGCGTGGAGATACCCACCTTGAGAACTATGCTGGAAGAGGCACATAGGGCACTGGAGGGCTGCCTGGTGGGTTGCTGCCCCCACCCCAGTCCCACCAAGCAGTCAGCTCACTGCTCATTTTCTGCACCCCTACCCCAGACGGGGACCATGCGCCAACCTACGTCTCTTCCGTCTCTAATGATTCCACCAGCACACGCCACCCCAGGCTTGGGCCAGATTGCCCATCCACATCCATCCTCCTCAGGGTTGCTCTGCAGACTGCTCAGCAACTGAGGAGTTGGGGGGAACAGGAGTCCACCTGCCCAGGCCTGTCCTCTCCTGCCCCCCAAGGCTTCAGATGCCAGCAGGCCTGGGCGGCCTGAGCAGGGTGCAGCCTCCTTTATTCCACTTGGAGACGAGGCCACACAATGGTGCCACCCACAGAGGGCAGTGACCAGTGCCTGGGCCTCACACTCACACCTCCTAGAGCTCTGCTCAGCATCCTGACGTGGCACCTGGGTGGCTCAGTTGGTTAAGCTACCACCTTCGGCTCAGGTCATGATCCCGGAGACACGAGATTGAGCCCCACATCGGGCTCCCTGCTCGGCGGGAGGCTTGCTTCTCCCTCTCTCACTCCCCCTGCTTGTGTTCCCTCTCTGGCTCTGTTTCTCTCTGTCAAGTAAATAAATAAAATCCTTAAAAAAAAAGAGATAGCCCAGGACTCCCATCCTGCTGTTTTGGACTGCAGCTCAAGGAAAGAGGATGTTCCCGAGTTCAACGTGAGACTATTGCCTGGAGAAAATAGACAAAATGAGGCAGAGGCTACTCTTATCGAGCGAGGGGTTAGAAATATTGCTGCACCCTGCCACCAACCTGTGTGTACCCAGACCTCACACACACAGACATACACACTCACATATGTGTGCAAGCATCTCTTCTGTGCTCCCCGTGCTAGAGTAAGACAGGGGAAAGCGGGTAGGCCAGAACAGCTCCGTGTGTTTCTTTCCATGTGGTGTCTCACAATTCCGTGTCGTAGATGAGGAGACTAATCCTTAATATGACTAAGGGACTCACTGAGGCTCTCAGAGCTCGAGAGCCATGGAGCAGGGTGTGTCTGTGCCCAAAGCCCACAGTCTTTGTGGCTACCTCCCAGGGTGTAGATTCTGTGACTTCCTCCCTGTCCACTTTGCTTACAAGCTCAGGCCCTCCAGAAGTTGCCCTCTGGGCCTCCCGCAAAGCCCAACCATCCAGGGAAACGAGGCCAGACCAGGCCCAGTGGAGCAGCCAGGAGGAGGTGCCCAGGTTCTGCTGTTCCCACAGCTAGGAATAGAATCATGAGAGGACAATGAAGAGGGAATTTGCCAACTATTACAATAGCAATTACCATGTACACGCTCGTCTCGTCTCTGCCGCGCTTCTAGAGATAAGCTTCGCAGACCTCACCCCCAGCCCTGAAGGGAAGAAAGAGGGAGGGATTACTATATGTATTTTCCAGGTGACAAAAAGGTGAACCAGAGGGGGAGTGGCTTGTTCATGGTCACACACCTAGACCATAGAGCGGTGCTTTGAGGGTTGTGGTTGTTGTTGTTTTGCAAGCCTGGTACAACAAAGAAAGTAGTGTGTGTACACACGTGTATGTGTGTATGTATGTGTGTGTGTTTGTGGACAAATGGGGATCTATAAAATGGAAACACTTCTGGTGAGACAATATTGATCATTGCCTCCAAAACCAGAGAGGGCCCTTGGGTTATGTCCTACTGCCTCATTTTGAAAGAAAAAGAGGGGACAGGGCAAGTTTTGTCAAGCGAGGAGATGGCAGGGCAATAGAAGATTGGCCTGTGGTCCTGAGGCCCATGGGTCCGGAGGGAAGCCTCCTGGTAAAAACCCACTCCTCTGAGCCAAGGTAAGAGTGAGAGAGACCCCAAAAGATGGTCCCTGAAGCTACCAGGGACCCCAATGCCAACACTGAGGCCTAACTGGGGCCTGTGACAAAGCTGATAGGAGACAGATAGCCCTGACTCAAAGGCCTGCCTGGTTAGGTGACCCTGGGAAAGTCACTTCATCTCACAAAGCCTCTGTTAACTCATGTGTAAAATGAAGATGACCACAGTACCCACCTTAGAGTGGGCATTGTGATGCGGTGCTAATGTATATAATGTGCTTAATAGATCCTTGGTACAATAATAAGAGCTTAATAAAATAGCAACTATGACAATTATCACTCACTGTTAGTGCTCTGTAGTCAAGGGTGGTCCCCACCTCCACGCCTGTTCTTGGGCTCTCCCACATGCCAAAGACTTTCCGCTCCAAGGTAACCTTTTCCACGAAGCCTTCCCTGACTGCCTCTCTGCTGCCCATCAGCTCTTTTACCTCCAGACCTCTCAACCTCGTATCCATCCGTCTTTGCTGGCACTTGCCACCTTCAACCCTTTATTAGGACTGTTGGCATGTCTCACCTCTCCAACTGGACGGGCAGCTTGCTGAGTAGAGGACTGGCATCTCACTCCACCCCGGCTCAGCATGGTGCCCAGTCAGTGATGCTGAATGCCTTCGTTGTCCTTTCCACTGACCTCGCCTGCAAGTCCAGGCTCCTGGAGGCAATTGCTGATATGAGGTCGGAATCATCATCGTGACTCTAAGACCTCATGGAGACCAGGAGAGTTACAAATGTCACTCTGATTTTCAAACAGGAAGGAAAGGTAAACTTTGGTGGTATCAGACCATTTGGCTTGGTCTGGAAGCCTAATAAAATTCTAGAGAATTGTCAACTTGCTGGTTGGTGGGAAACCACCAAATAAGGCCAGGAGATGAGGAAGCAGGGCTTCCCTTACGAACAGGCCAGGGCCCATTAGGCCTTACTTTATTTTGTGACTCTGTTGGTCTCTGGAGTGCAGGAGAGCTCTGCCAAGGACCCTTGCCCTGTTCCTGTAAACAAGATGGAGAAGGGCGGACTGGAAAAGGTCAGATGAGGTGCACTTGTAGCTCAACACCAGAACTCGAAGGGCCTTGGGGCGCCTGGGTGGCTCAGTTGGTTAAGCATCTGCCTTCGACCCAGGTCATGATCTCAGAGTCCTGGGATCAAGTCCCATGTCGGGCTCCCTGCTCGGTAGTGAGTCTGCTTCTCCCTCTCCTTCAGTCCCTCTCCCTGCTTGTGCTCTCTCCCTCACTCTCTCTCCAATAAATAAATACAATCTTAAAAAAAAAAACTGAAAGAGCCTTCATTACTGTCAACAAGGAAGGAATAACTTAGCGTGCTCCCACAGGGCCCTGGGCTTCATCCCATCTTGTACATTGAGCTTACCAGTGATCTGGAGAACGCAGAAGGCCTGAGCACCACCAAGCATCCCAAGACCCAGAGCCGCTAGGCCCAGCTAATATGCTGAGTTGAACAAATGAAAGCAAAAATAAAACCAAAATCTCAGCTGGCTGGGACCCGTGGCCCAAACCAGCCAGATAAACTCAAGCAGGAGTAAATGGAAAGTCCTGCTTTGGGAGTCAAAGCCCGACTGCACAAATACGGGGCTGGGGAGACAGGTCTTAACAGTCGCATGTATGAAAAGGACTGAGGGCTTTGAGTGTACCACAAGCTCCATAGAAGCCAACAGTGTGATGTGGCAGCTAAAAAAGCTAATGAAATTGCGGGCTGTATGAATAGAAATACAGTTCCCAGATTCCAGACCATCTGGAACACAGGGCTGGATCGTAGGCCCCGTATTTGCCAAGGCACATTGATAAACAGCCGGGTAGGTCACCCAGACTGGGGAACCACAATGTGGGAGAAATAGTCAGAGACTGGTGCTGTTTACCTTGTTCAAGGGGGATCCTGAACCTTGGCCTAAAATAGCAACATTCTGCAGAGGCTCGATCATATTGAGTGCTGACTTTGAGCTAGGCACCGTGCAGAGGGTTTTCCAGACGTGGAACCCCCACATTGATCCTAAGGGAGTCAGACTCAGAGAGGTGGTAGAGTAACTTGCAGGAACTCCTAGGAAGCCGCGGAGCCAGTACACAGCCCAGATCTGCTTGGCTCCAAAGACCATGCTTATGTCCAAATAGCTGAAGGCCAATGTGAGGCAGAGGGAACAAGGGTGGTCTGTATGGTCCGAGAAGGCATATCTGGGATCTGTGGGTAGAAACCACTGGAAAGTATGGTTTCAGCTCAATACATACATGGTGTTTGAGGGTTTTTGCTTTGCTTTGTTCTGTTTTGCTTTAACATTTTATTATGGAAAATCTTGGATATATGTAAAAATATATTATAAAAAAAAGTAGACACAAGAGTTCCACGAGCCCCCATGTGTTTGCCCATCACCCATTCTCAACAATTATCAACTCATGGCCAACTTTATTTTGCTCCCCACCCCACCCACTCCCCAGCCAAGGGTTATTTTAAGGAAGATTCCAGACATCCCATCAGTGTGTAAACAGGCAGTGATTTTATCAGGCAACCCTGTCCTGAAAGAGAACTAGCATCTAGGAGAGAGAAGGAAGAAGCTCATTGTTATTGGAAGGGTAAAATGATCCCTGAGGCCATTTGCCATTCATATAAGTGGAGAAGGGCCACTCCTTCTTTTGAATGTCACCAAATTGACAGGAAGCTCAAGGAGCAGAGGTTAGTGTTGTCGTCTGGGTGAAGGTGGCCTGGACTGGCAAAGCTTTTCCCCAGGGGTGCAAATAGGGAGCCCCTTACCCTCTCCAGCCTGGAGCTGACACCCTACTACACTTGGTACCTGAGATTTGCTTCGAAAAAAAAGGGAGCACGTATTTCCTTACCCTAACTCTCTCTCTCTCTCTCTCTCTCTCTCTCTCTCTCTCTCTCTCTCTTTCTCTCTCTCTCCCCCCTCCCCCTTTCATATTCACATGCTCACACACCCTATTAGAGTCTTTGGAAGGCATGTCCTAGACTGCCTCTCACACCTTGCCCTGGAGCCTGGCATGAGTCACCTCCTCACTGTGGACATGTGGGCACAGGTCTTCATGGGAGTCAGCCGTGGGAGCAAGTAAACTTCAAGGCTTCAGGGACCGTCAACCCCTGGGCCTAGCCTATACTTCTAGTAGGTGGTTCTCCTGGGTTCTGCCCACCCCACCCAATGGCCTTTCTGCACGGTCCTTCTTTACCTGCCCCTCCCTCAGCCTGCAGCGGGGCCTCCAGCTGGAGTGGCCGGATCAGCCAGGGGAAGAGCATCTGACCCAGTCAAAGTCCCACATTTCCTCCACCTCAGACGGAAAAGCTCTAGCCCCTGCCTTGAGCATTTGCTTCCAAACATGTCCATATCGTGACAGGGAAGCAAGTTAGTTTTGGCGGGTTCCAAACGCACATGTCTGTGTTAGCTTCTCAATCTTTGACTCGAGGGCAGGGATTGGGCTCCTAGTACCCTCTCTGAATGGGGAGCAATGGCAGTTAGGCTTTTAAATAAGGAAGTATACTTCCTAGAGAATGCAGTAGAAGAGCCAAGGGTGGGGGATATGACTGGCAACATTGCTGACTATTGATGATAATGGGGGTAGGACAGAAGGGAAACATGAAGCAGGTGAGGATAGTGATGTCGGCTTTTGTTCAGTCAGGGAGTGTGGTGACGGAAGTGGCAACTGTGACAATCAGGGTAGAAGAAATCATGGTGATGGCACTGGCTAGAGCTTTGGGTTCCAGACAGCTGTCTTCGGTGATGTGGGAGATGCTCTCCACAGCAATTCTAAGAACCGAGGTACCTCCTGCATGCTCCCAGTCTGCCCTGAGAGCATCTCACTGGCCAGAAGCTGATCCAAATGCTCAGGGTCCTGAGGTCCATCCTGGGGACCTCCATTCAGCTAGGTCCCAGAGGAGGCAGGTACGGGTAAACCACATAGATGACTTCTCTGGGGGCCTCTTGACACAGGATGCTACAGCAGGCCAGAGAGCAGGTTCAAACCCACCCTGGTCGCCAGCAATCCCCAGGTGTGACTTCGCAAAGTCCCAGGCGGCAAGAGAGCTGTGCTAGACTCTGGACTTCTCTTCCATCTGAAATCCCTATAGTTGCTGGGGTACAAGAGGCTGGATCACCAATGGAGGCTGATGAGGCTCTTTTCTGACCCCAGGAAGACAGACCCCCATCTTCCTGGGCAAGAGACCTACCTGGGAGTGAGATGGGTAGGCCTCTGACTCCCTGGAAGCCAGAGACCTTCTGACCTGGCAGTCTGAGTTCCCTCACGACAGAGAAAGTGACTTGGGAGCCCAGGAGGAGGGATTCACTCCTGCCTTGGCGACTGCACAGTGATGCAAACCTGGTCTTCTGGGGCGGGGATAATTGGGGGGCAGCCCCACTTATTGTATGGGGAAGTGAGAAAAGTAGGGTTTTTGGAAGCCAGACAGATCTAAGTTGGAATCCAGGCTCCAGCCCTTCCCAACTTTGTGCCCATGCTCAAGTTCCTTCATCCTGCCCCAGCTCTGCTTCCCCATCTGGGAAAGTTCCCTGACTAGCAGTTGTTTCTTTTCCTCCCTTTGAACCTTACTAGGGGACTAGGGCTTTCCCCAAAACCTTACCCACTCTGTGTACCCAAGTAACTCCAAGTAAGAGATTAGGTCTTCAAGAGCCTTGAGCTACCACCACTGGACCCAATGTAGTGGGACAATTTCAGGTTAGGCACTGGTCCATACAGAGGTCTCCCAGAATGTCAAACAATGAATGCCAATGTGGCAGAATGGCCAAGGAAAGGACACTGTGTGTTTTCTCCCTTCTCTTTGTTTCTCTGGCACTTCCTCCCCAAGCTCTTCTGTTTGGCACAGAGCACATGTCATCTCGTGATGTCTCTTGCACGGTGGTTAGGAAATTTGTATTATTTAACTTGGCATGCATATCAGTGTGTCTGTCTCCTCAACTAGACCACAAGGGCCCCCAAGAGTAGGTGACACCACTTCATTGCTTCTCTTCCTTCTTATCATGGGGCTGGGCACCTAGAAGTCTTCCATCTGGCCCTGTTCTTGCTTCTGGGGTTAGACAGCTGCTCAGGATCCTTCCAAAAGGTGCCAAGACTCCAAATCCCTCCTAAGCTCTGGTCTCTGGGCTGAGGGCGGCTGCGGGGTGGGGGCTGGTGGTGGCGAGGTGGTCTTCATGGCTCTTCTGAGACTGTCTTCCTGACTCTTTTTTTCTCTGGGAAAATCTGTATGGGCCTCTGACCCTAGATCTCTCTGTCTCTCGGGTGTGTCTCTGTGCCAGGGTCTCTGTGAGTGACTGTCTTCCAGTCTCTGGGAAATGAGGGCGGGGCCAATGCAAACACTGCTGCTGAATAGAATCTTTGTGGCCTAATGATTTTAGAAAACAATTTGCACGGCGGGCTTATTATTTGGAGGATGGGAACCAGCTGTTCCCCCTCTCCCTGACAGCAGGATAAGAAGGAGTAGATGAGAACTGCAGTTGGAGAGACTGAGGTTTCTGACCTAGAGAGGCAAGGCAAGTGGTACAGAAACTTGAGGCCCTAGGTTTAGGGGGCAGCATCCCCTCTAGAAGGATCTAGGAATGGATCACCTGGCATTTACAGGAGAGTCCTTTCTGATACCAGGAGAACAGGTGTCAGGGCCCCTAGGCTCAGCAGTGAATGACAATGGGCCTGGCTTCATTCAAGGTGAAGGTCCACCAGGCCATCCAGAATTCTCTGCCAGTGCCATGATAGTACTTGCCAAGATCCAAAGAGGCTGCCCCCTACCCTCCCAGAGTTATTGAGAGGCTGAAACCAGAGAATGTATGTACTTGCCCCCAGGAAGGGTACCACACACTCAGCTACTGAATAAATTTGAGAATCAACGTGGCCAAATGAAGGGTAATGTTGTGAGGAGACCTAGGCCCTTTGGGGGCAAGAAGGGAGCTGGGAATCCACAGTGCTTGGGGCCTGGAACCCAGGAGCCTACTTCTCCTTCCTTAAGGGCACCTCTGCTTCCTTCCACAAACTGTGAGCAGTGGGCTCCACTCTCTTTCTACATTCCATCAGCCCCACGTGCTCTGCCTCTGCCCATCAGAGACTGTCCTCAGCATCTCTCCTCCCTGCCTCCTTTGCAATGATTCCCCAGGTGGCTTTTGTGTTTTAGGACTACTTTAAGACTACTCTGGACAGAGAAACCAGCAGCAGGGCATGGGGTGGGGGGTGGGGGGTCACCAGAATAACAACTGTGGGGAAGCCTCAAAGGGTCAAGAGAGTAGAGTTCCAGTTGCTCTTGGCATTCATTGAAATGGAAATGGAGCTGGGGCAGCCATTCTCAGAAGCCTTTCCCAGACTCCTTTTCTCCCATGGTCCCATGGACATTGCTTCATTCTTTCCCTCTTTTATGCCTGGGCTTGCGGCTCCTATATTCCCCAGCCAGGCGCCCTCACACTCAGCTCCCACCCCCATCCTTCCTCGCCATCAATAGGCCCCAAGGGTAGCAGAGACCCTCTCAGGGCAAAATAATAGGCATCGCAATTCCATCATTCACATTCGCCTGGACTCAAGTGGGTCATTTACATGAACCCTGAAATGGCAGCTCTAGGAGGGAGCTTAAGGATCATGCAGGTCATCCCTTCCCCCTGTCCCTTCTTCCCTCTCAGGGGGGAACAGAAAAGGAAACCAAGGCCCAGAGAAGGGAAGGGAGCTACCCAAGGTTATTCAGTGAGTAAGAGGTGGCGCCCGGGGACCATTCTCGGCTTTTGATCAGACTTGTCAATTTTGAGGGCCAGTGATCTGGGGCCCTGAGAGCCTTGGAGAGCACAACAGAGCCAACTTCCCACCAACTTCATGCAGGGGGTTTCAGAACAGGTTTTCCCCTAGTTAAGGGGCAGCTGAGGCAGTTCCCTCAAGGCTCAGAGGAAGGAAATTCCCATCCGCTGTTGGCCTACTGCATGCAAAATTCTCCCATATTCATTCTTTTCTTTTGTCTGCAAAACTAACCTGCCTAGGAGGAAGACAACATTCATTATTATCTTCATCTGCCAGGCGAGGAAGACACTTGAAGGGACACAGATGGAAATAGGTCACATGTCTAGAAAGTGATGGTCTGGGCTCAGAGCCTTGGCCCTGTTATCTATACCCCACGGCCAATGAGGGCTCCTCAGAGCACATCTCAGTCATGAAACGGCTCTGGCCCAGGCTCTTTTCCCCTTCCACCTCCAACCCGCCTCCAGTTCACTCGGCGTATGACCTGGGGAGGAGTGGACAAGTGAGGGATCCACAGAGCCGTGTGCTGGAGGACATCTATGTCCTGACTCAGCCACCTGTGAATACTGTAAGAAGTTGGGTGGCAGCTCTCAGTGCTCTGTGAAACAGCGTGCGTGTACGCGTGCACACGCATGCAGGGACATACATGACAGCTGGACATCTAGGTGGGCTTACAGTTGTGCGCGAGGCTCTGGTCCTGTACATGTGTTTGAGTCTACATGTCTTTTGGGCTCCATTTGTCTAGGTCAAGGTAGACATCTGGAGCTCGCTGTGATTGTATACATGTGTCCATCTATCCACATGTGTCGAGGCATCTGTGGGTGTGTATTTCTTTGTGTAAATATCTGTTTGCCCTACGTCTCTGCGGTGTCTAGGTGTGGGTACGACACCGAGACATGTGTGTTCTGTGGTGGGGGGCGGTGCCCAGGCCTGCCGAAGACTGACTGAGGCAGCTTGCTGTGTCTGTAGGGGCCGGATTGCCAGGGCTCTCTTTGCACAGCTGGTGGCCCTGTGGCCCACCCACGCATGTCCAGATCCAGGTCGAGGGTGGGATGTGACAGCAATGTATGTTGCACACTTGAGTACGTCTGCACGTGGGTCTGTGGCTGAGTGCACCCAGCCCACACCGGAGCCCGGCTATCGATCTCTGCCAGCAAATCTCAGCAGTCCCCAGCTACCCCTAGTTTCTGCGACCTGCCCGCAAAGCGAGAAATCAGAACCCATCAGGTGTGAGCATCCGTATTACACCCTACCAAGTGTACTAATCCCCCTGGGGAAGTTATTACCAACAACCAGACACAGCCAGAGTTGCTTAATCACTCTTAAGAAATTTCTTTATAATCTGAGTAAATTACTTTAATTACTTGCAACTACCAATTAGTGTTTGAAGGTTTCCCTTCCAGAGAAATAAGCCTCCTGCTCTGGACTTCCAGTCCCCTCCTCCTCTAGGGCTGCTCACCTGGCTGCCCCTCCTATCAGGCGCCAGGCTGCCCCCTTTCCGCCCACAGTGCCTGGCCACAGTGGCGCAGGCCCTGGCTTGACTTCAGGGGCGCTCAGTTTCTCACCAGCACTGTAAGCACCGCTTCCTGACCCTCAGACCTGTGCCCAAGCAGGTTAGGGCATCAGCAGGCCATGGCTCAGCCTCTCCCACCTCACCCCATGGGGCCTGGCTCAGTTCCGGTTTGTTCCCCAGCTCTGTTGTCAATGGCCATAACTTTCCTTCTCTGGGCCTTTCTCCTTTCCAGCCACCCTCTCCCTCTCCAGGCCTGCAAGCAGGATGGCTGCTGCCTCTGAGCTCCTCATGCATCAGGAACACGGCAGCTACAGGCATCCAAGGGCCAAGTAGTCCTCCAAGTCAGGCTGTTGTCCACTCTTGCTGAGGCCCCAAGAAGAGGTGCTGGCCCTACCCACCTCCCACGCACAGCCCAGGGAGCCCCCTGGAAACTCCCTGAGAAAAAGCAATATTAGGAAGAAGGAGAGGGACCCTGGATTTGGCTGGAGTCTCGGCTCTAGTTCACCCTAGCTGCACGGCCCGGGGCAAGTTGCTTCCCCACTCCAAGCCTCAGTTTCCTTATGTGTGAAGCATGGAAGATGAGGCTGACTTCACAGTGGGGTGTGAAGATGAAACCCCTCCCCTCATGGCTAATGTCCAATGTGCCGGGAACAGGAACATGGAGATAGAAACAACTGCGGTGCTACCTTTGGGAAGCTTCCAGTCTCACAGGGAAGACAGGATGCACAGAAAATTAACTGGAAAGGAAGGGAAACTGTGGTACTTGCCCTAAGAAAGAGACACAAGTATGGAGGGTAGTCAGGTCAACAAGAGCCAGAAAGGTAGGCTTACTCAAGGAGGTCCTTTCGTTTGCAACTCAGCTCACCATCTACTTCCTGTTTGTCCCTCCCTGGCTTCATCTAGGCCATACACAGAGGGCATCTTTGCAGGCTGGATGCTGTGTGTATAGCCATAAAGGAAGCTACAAGATGTCATCCAGGGCTGTTCCCTCTTGTGTGTGTGTGTGTGTGTGTGTGTGTGTGTGTGTGTGTGTGTAAAACTTGAAACAGAAAGAGTGGGTGAAGACAAGGAAAAAGAAGCTGGTGCCAGGAAACAAGGCTCCGCCCCCCCCACCCTGACAGCTCCTCTCTCCTTCGAAGTGCTAGGCAGCAGCCCCTGGTCACCGAGATCGAGGGGTGCAACCTCTCACCCACTGTCCCCTCCAGACCCCTCTCTTCCACTCAGTTCCACCCAACCCCCTTCATGAGACAGCTCCCAGATGCTCCTTCTTTCGGTTGTTATCTGGACATACCATTCCCACAGGGTTTGCTCTTCCATGTCCGATTCGATTATTCCCAGGGTCCTGACAACTAAGTGCTATTACTAGCTCTGCTTTAAAGATGAGGAAACTGAGGCACGGAGAGCTGCTACTACTAATCCAAAATAAACAGTGTTGAAAGAGAAGTTCTTGAACTCCTGGCCTGTTGGCTGTTTAGCTTGGACACCTGGGGCGGGGCTGGGGAATGGGAAGGGAAAGCCACTTCCCTGTCTGGGAGCCTGGGATCACCCAGTTCCACACCCTTTCTCTTAGGCTTCAGTTTCACTGGCCCTCCCCTTTCCCCGCCCCCACGGAGATGAGGGAATCAGCAGCCTTCTGGGCAGGCAGTAGGGCTTGGGGGTTAATTAACTGTTTCCCAAAAAGCTTTGAAGATGAAGACTCCAACAGGAGGGAGGAGGAAGAGGGGCAAGCCAGCTCGTAGGCAGGCAGAGCTGCCAATGAATTGGGGTTGTTATTAAGGAAAAATCCTCAGCTTCTGGCCTCCCCTCCACCCCCTCCCTTTCAGGTGCTGCCAGTGGGTTCTGCACTTGGTAAGCTTTCTGGACTCCGTGCCCTGTACCATGTCCAGGTGTGCTTTCCGAAGGTGTGCAGCCCTGGTTGGGGAGGGGGTGCTGAGACCCTGGTCTCTGGCAGGCAAATAGGGAAGAAAGGAAAGGCCCCAGGCTGCGACTTAAACATCCCGCCTGTGAGCCTGGCCCAGGTCACGTGGGGAGGGAGGCCAACCAAGCTAGGGCTCTCCTGCGATGTGCCCCGACGGAGGGCCTGATCTAGAGGTCCAGAAAGATGACTCTCAATTCAGTGCCTTGTGTCCTCAGAAGGCCGGAATCGTGTTGGAGGTGCTTTTCCCAGGGAAAACCAGGTGGAAAATAAATGTCCTTCTACCTGCAAGTCAGAAGTTTTCTGTAGTCACTTCCTTCATCTCTTCCTTGCCGATCTCTTTCTCTCCCAGTGCACCCAGAGCTTACAGTCTTAGCTGGGGGGACACAGCTATAACGAGATACCGTATGATTATTTAACCCCACATTCATCTCCTGGGTCACTATCCTACAGAAAGACTCACACAAGCAGTGATAGATATAAAATTGTAGCATATAGAGAAGACAGGCATTTCACATGCAGCCCAAATGGCCATCGACAGGAGACCAGCTAAATAAACTATTCCATACTAGGGAATCCAAGCGAGGCTGTTCAAAAGCCTAAGATAGATCGACATACACAGAATGGAAAGATGCCCCACGCCCACTGCTAAGATCAAAAAAGAAGTTGTAAAACATGCACGCATATAAAAAGGACCCGATTTGCGGCGAACGAAGCCAGTCCTACATCTGTACGTTTACTTATGTATGAGTGCAGATGTGTAGAATAAAGTTCCAGCTTTTTCTTGGCCCCCTGCACTGCTCTGCTAGGCACCGGCCTGTAGATGGGAGCCTGATGCTTCTTTACTGACCCTTGTCTTCCCGGTGCAACAGGAGCAAAGCTACAGGGCATGAACAAGAAGTAAGAAGGCGCCTGCTCTGGGTCAGGCCCTTGCTACAACTGAACATGTGTTTCCCGAGGGTGGCCGAGGTGCCCAAACACCTCCGGAAGTCATCCATCCTGACCCCTGCCTCCACACCAGATGGCTTCCTCCCTTGCCTGCCAAGCAGGGTCTCCCCCAGCTGAAGGCATCTGCAGCGTATAGCTTCCTTCTCTAGTCAGGGGCCGAGAGTGTGCAAGGGAGTATGTGCACTGCGAACCATGCTAGGCACTGATGGGGGAACTGGTGGACCAGAGGACGGTGTCTGCAGTCCGGTGAGGGATAGAGGAGAAAGGGTTTGGAGGGCACACGCAGAAACCAGACTGGATCACCCTGAGCAGAAAGGGAGTTTGCACCAAGGCTCCTGGAGGACTCTCAGAATTCACAGGAGCTGCAGAAGCAGACTTGAGAGTGAGCGGAAGGCAGGGAAGCTTTGAGCACCTAAGACACGGGAAGTGCCGTCCTTATAAGCAGCATGGCCTGGCCAGGACACCTTCGCTGCTAGGCAGCCTATGTGGCTAGTCCCTACCCTTTTGCCATGGCTCTTGCTGGAAGAGGGAACATCTTTTTGGCTGAGTGTTGGTCATACATCAGCCCCCTTGACCTCTGAATCAGTTGCCTTTGATTACCCCCTACTAAGACAACATAAAATGAGAGAGGGAATTTCTCCAAAAGAAATCAGGATGCCACCTGGGTGGCTCAGTCAGTTAAGCATCTGCCTTCAGCTCAGGTCATGAGCCCAGGGTCCTGGGATGCGGGAAGCCTGTTTCTCCCTCTCCCTCTGCCTGCCCCTCCCCCTGCTCATGCTCACTCTCTCCCTCGTTCTCTCTCTCTGACAAATAAATAAATAAAATATAAAAAAATAAAAATCAGGATGCTCAAAATAACAAATGAGCATGACAAGGGAAGCTAGGATACAGACCCAAAAAGCTGTCTGTGCTTGAAGGTATGGGCAATGACTGCGTGGGACCTGTGGGCAAGTCAGTGTTGAGCACCTCTTTGGGACTGGCCCTGTACCTGGCTCTTTGCATGTCACCATCTTCACCTTGTCACTGAGAAATAGGCATTATTACCTCCATATACAGATGAGGATCTGGAGGCTCTAAGACGGGGAGTGACTTGTCCAGTATCATCATCTACCAAGTGGCCCAATCTGGACTTGAACCCAGGACTCCGGCTGTGCTCTGCCCCTCCCCCTCTCACCCCCCCCAACCCTGCGGTGTGGGAGGAGCAGCATCCTCTTGGCTTTCTCTTCTCCCTCCTTTTCCATCTCCTGCCTCCAGAACTCAATCCTCAGCAAATTTCCGAACTCAATTTAGAAAGGATGCTGGAGGCCCTTGTTGCCAGCTGACTTGCGGGCAGATGCAGGGTGAGTTGTAGTCACATTCCCTGGAGGCTCTCCCACCAGCTCCCTGTGGGGCTGCCCGGTATCCCTTGGGCGTGGGCAGAGCCTGGGAGAGAGCTTCACCCCCGAGGGAGAAAAGGAGGGACTCCTCCAATTCCCAATTCCCTCCTGCCTCTTACCCCATCTGGCAGCACTGAAGCAGGCAACCAGGATCTGCCCAAAAAGCAGGGAGGGTGGAAGTTAGCAGCCGAAGATGCCTCTGCGAGCTACCCGGGGGATAAGAGGCCCAAGGGTGGGCTCCTGGGTTCCCTTGTTACCTACAGTTCCGCTGCTCCTCTGAGCTGCTTGCTACCCAGTGACCAGCTAGCTGGCCATTCTTGTGGCACTCCTACCTCCATTCTCGCCCCCATGACTGCCAGGGCATGACTGTCAGGACACTAGTTCTTTCCAGGTACCCAGCTGCATCGTGGACTCCTGGCTTCTCATGCCCACTTGGCGTGTTGCAATTTAGCAAGATGAGCCCTGGGGGACACTAGGTGGGTCTTTCCAGGGCCCTAGGCAGATATTGGCCAATGGCATTGAGGTCTACATGATCTCTCTACAGCCATGGCACCGAGGGATTAGCAGTTCTCTGGATTCAACTTGTAGAGATATTTGACTGGTTTTTCTCCATAGCCCATCAACCATGTGGCAAAAGCAGCAAATCTTAGCCTGGGTGAAAGTTCCTTCCCACTGTCGCTCTCCTGGGTCACCACAGTCAATGGGAGGAGGTGTGTGCAGGTGATGGGAAAGAAATAGGGCAAAGACACCTGTTGGGTCCCAACCCTGCCCCTATTGGTGATGCAACCTGGGATAAGGCCCTCCCCTCACTAGCTTCTGCTGGCCACCCCTAGGCCACAGGGTTGCTGCACACTCCAGTGAGTCAAAGGGTGTACATAAACTCTAACGACAATAAGTGGCCGGGTGCTCCCTATGGGCCAAGCACTATTCCAAGCGCTTTATGAGTATTAACACATTTAAGCTTCCCAGCAACCCAGCGACCCAGGGACCTCTTGCTCTTGTGATGTTACAGAAGGTTTGAAAGAGATCTAAGGCACACAGAGCATCAGTCACTTGCCCTAAGTCGCAGGGCTAAGGAGGAGCCCGGCCCACATGCAAACCCAGGTGGCCTGGCTCCTGAACCTTCCCCCACAACCACTGTGCTCTACTATGAAAGACTGCCCTGGACTCAGTGTTATTTTGTAACAACCGCCTCTAACTGAGGCTGCTTGTGGCTGGAGCTGTTCAAAGAGGAGACTCTTCTGGGAGGTTTAGGAGTGGAACAAATAGTGCCTGCTCTCTGAAGCTGGTAGAGGTCTGTGGAGGTCAGCTCCGCCTGCCCTGACTAGGGCAGAGGGCCCCTTCCCCTCCAGAGCCTTGCATTTGGTGGTGGTGGAGCATCTGGGTACCTCCCATCCGCTCTGGTTGCAGGGGGAAGGGTGGTGGGGCAAGAGCCTCGGGTGAGCCGATAATCAGAAGCAGCGGGCCTGCCCGGGCGCAGCCCAACCACTTGGCTCACTCCGAAGCAGCAGCAAGCGCCTGCTGAAAGGGCTCTGCTCCACCCGGGAGCTACTGGTGGTGGCGGGACGATGATGGAGAGCCCGGGAAGCCCCTCCCCAGGGGCCGGCTGCCCGCCACTCTGCTTGGAGAGCCTGGTCCGAGAGGCAAGACCGCAGTCCAGCAGTTCCTGGGGCGTTGCACACATTCTTCCTGGCCAAGAAGGAACGCGGAGAGCTAACAGGATCCAGATGTGGGACTGTGCTGGGCTTGAACCCCAAATACCCCACATACCAGCCAGGCCACTGAGAAACCTGGGGGTGAACAGGGGGGCTGCCGGGGACTCCTGGCCTCCTTGGGGGCCTGGAAGCCAGCCCTGAGCACCCATCTAGTCGTTCTCTAGGGGCCCTCTAGGGGCCCTCTAGGGGCCTGAGGGCCCAGGACTAGCCTGAGCTCCCTCTTCTCAGTCTGGGCTTCTCTCAAGCTCAACCTGCTGGGCAAATTAGCATCCTCCTCAAGGGAGTTGGGGAGTCTGGTGGGGAGTTCAAGGAGGCCCACCCAAGAGGTTATGTGCTCCTGTGTGCAACAGAAGCTCCATCCCCTGGCACTGGTGAACCTCTGAGCTGGTCCTCTTTGTCCTGGGATGGGGGGCTGCAGTTGGCTGTGAGATTCAGGGGTCACCAGACTTCCATGTCAGCCCAGATCCCCTGTGCCCTAGCGCCATGGCCCTGGGCACAGCATTTCAGTTTTCTAGAGCTCTGTTATACAATCCCCATGATGAGACCATGTGTGGGCAGTTCTATCACAGGAAAAGCATGGACCCTGGCCCTGCAAGCTGAAGCTGGCTTCTGATGGCACAGAGGGAAAGGAAGCCAACCCTCCAGGGAGCTCAGGTTGGTGCCTGGACTCCTCATCTTACATGCCACCTTTGCCTTGGGGGCCAGGCTACATTATGAGGGACAAAAGGGCCTGGCTAGGTGTGTCTGAGCCCCTGTTGCTGGACCTGAGGGCTGGGAAGAAAATCCAAGTGGCCTTCTTGGACGTGTTCATTTAAGAGCTGGTGCCACTCAACCCACGGCAGTATGTTCATCAATATGCCATGATCCCAGGGCCGCCTGGGTGGCTTGGCCGGTTAAGCATCTGCCTTGGGCTCAGGTCATGATCCCGGGGTCCTGAGATCAAGTTCTTCTTCGGGCTCCTTGCTCAGCTCAGCAGGGAGTCTGCCTCTCCCTTTGCTCCCTCTCTGACTCATGCTCTTGCACCTGCACTCTCTCTAAAATAAATAAATAAAATCTTTACAAAATACATGCTGTGATCCCAGACCAGCAACACTCCGTGAATACGTGGCAACCCGGGTGCTGGATAATGGTTTGTAATATAATGAGATAGGCTTTTACGGGTCTCCCTCTCCCCCACAGCTCTTGTCCAGCCCCTGAGAAGCCCAGAGAGCATGAAATTGCACCAGGAGCACTTTATAGTAAGTTATTATTTGCCATTGACACCACAGTGTGAATTAGTTGATTAGCTGGCTGGAATTTTAAGAGTAATGTGGGTGGGGGAACAATTCAGAGGCATGACAAACCATCTAGAAGGGTGGATCTGGGACTGCTGGGGGGGGAAGCAGTGCTAGGCCCCCCCAAACACTGGGCACAGACCGAAGAGCTGATATGGCAGAGGGCTGCCCTTCTGGGATGCTGGACAGAGAAACAGAAGACCTGAGTTCGAGCTCTGCCATTGTTGGCTCAGACCAACTTGTATGATCACAGTCAGGTCATGCTCCTCTTCTGAGCATCAGTGTCCTCTTCTATGCCACAAGAAGAGCCTGCCCTGGATGAGGAGAAGGCAGGTAGAATGATCCCTAAGTGTTCTCTTAAGGATAGCCTTCGAGGATTTGAATTTCTCAGTGCAGCTCTGAGTTGGGCCTAGCCTAGGGTTTCCGTATGGTCCTGAGGGAAGCAGGGGAAACAGTCTTAGTAAGAGGAATAAGAAAAAAACTCTGGGCTACAGAAGTGGGGAATAGGTGGTTCCTGCTTTGTGGGAGAACCAATTCCTCATCTACACGAGTTCAGAAAGGTAGCCCAAGAAAGAGGAGAGGGAATGAGAGGGCTAAGCCTAGTCTATCCCCCTCACTGCATTCACTTTTAAAATAAAACCCATTTATATATAAATGTTGGCCTGATGCCCAGTCTCTGTAGAAAAGCTTTTCTGTATTAAACGCTACAATGAATTAAATTAACCATAATGATTTCTTTGTGAATGGAAACACCTCTCTCTCTCTCTTTCTTTCTCCCCACTCCTCCCCTCCTTTGTGACATGGTTTTGATCAGGCTTCCCCCCTTTCAACTCCACCACCACCTGACCACCACCACCACCACCCCCTCCCCCGCTGTCCTCCCAACCCCCACTCCCAGCAGCAGCAATACCCTCATAGCAAGTGGCCATTCCTGCAAGTGCTTCCCAGGATGAAACCGGGGCCTTCTGGTGTCCAGTGTGGGACCGAAATCAGTCATCCCAGGAAGGCTTGTGGGCCCAAATGGGGCTGAGGCTTTTCTGGCTGCAGGTACCTCTCTGAGCCTTACCTTCTTCATCTGCAAGCTGGACTGGGTGGTATTGAGTCTAGCAGACTGTGCACAGGGGAGAGATAGAGCTAAGTGTGGGCATTTGTGGGGCATGTCTAAGAACAGCCACACCCACAGGGGCATCTGCAAGTGTGGGGACCTGCACCTGGCCTCATCTGTTCAGCTGTGTGTGTATATGGCAAAAGAGGAGTGCACATGAGTCTCAATCTTCTGGAAAACTGAGAGGGCTAGGCCCCATCAATGCTAAAAGACATCAGACATGAGCTCAGCCTTCTAGGCACTCACAGATGCTCTCTACGGAGCAGTCAGAAGTAGGGTGATGCCTTCCTATTGGCAAGAAGCAAGGAGGGCTTCCTGGGGATGATAGTTTTGGTTGTTTTTTTAAAAAAGATTTTATTTACTTATTTGACAGAGAGAAACACAGCTAGAGAGGGAACACAAGCAGGGGGAGTGAGAGAGGGAGAAGCAGGCTTCCCGCCAAGCAGGAAGCCCAATGTGGGACTCGATTCCGGGTCTCCGGGATCATGACCTGAGCCAAAGGCAGTCGCCCAACCAACTGAGCAACCCAGGCGCCCCTTGGGTATTTTTTTTAAAGATTTTATTTATTGGGGCACCTGGGTGGCTCAGGTCATGATCCTGGGGTCCTGGGATCAAGCCCCACATCAGGCTCTCTGCTCAGCAGGAAGCCTGCTTCTCTCTCTCTCTCACTCACTCTGCTTGTGTTCTCTCTCTAGCTGTGTTTCTCTCTGTCAAATAAATAAAAATATTTTTAAAAACGATTTATTATTATTTATGATATTGTTTATTATTATTTATTATTTGTTATTTATTTATTTTATTTATTATTCTCTGCCAAATAAAATCTTTTTAAAAGATTTTATTTATTATAAATTACTATTTATTATTATATTGTTTGCTATTTATTATTTATTTATTATTCTCTTGGTCAAATAAATAAAATCTTTAATAAAAAAGAAAAGATTTTATTTATCTGACAGAGGGAAACACAGCTAGAGAGGGAACACAAGCAGGGGGAGTGAGAGAGGGAGAAGCAGGCTTCCCACTGAGCAGGAAGCCCTACACGGGGTTCGATCCCAGGACCACAGGATCATGACCTGAACTGAAGGCAGACACTTAATGACTGAGCCACCCAGGCCCCCCGAGGGTAGTAGTTTTTAAGCTGGGGGCCAGAAGAGGGTTCCTGATCACAACAATCTTTCCCATGGACACAGGGCTCTTCACATTTTCAATGGCCTTTTCTGGGTATTTTTTCATTTCTCCCACACATCAAGCCTATAAAATATGTGCTATTATGTCCATGCTAGAGATGAAAAGACTGAGGGTTTCAAGGTTCGGGTACCAGTTTACTCTTCAGCCACAGCATGGCTCCAGGCCACCCCACCTTCCATCTCTACCGGGCTTGGACGCCCTTAGCACCGACAGCCATCACAGTGACCCTAGTTTTCAACCTGTGGTTCATGGAGCTCTCCCTGCTTCTTCACCACCACCTCACAAGGGTAAAACCCTGAGGGAGGACATTCTTTCCACAGATTAGCATCCCTCATGTATATCATAATCAGTACCCAGAACTCAAGCCATATCCTCAACAGTACCATGCCATTGTGTACCCCTGGGTCTCTTCCCACACTGCTTCCTCTGCCTCCTCGTCTGCCTCCCACACATCTACTAAACCTTGCAAGTCTCCCCGGTGCATAGTGAGAACTCTCTCACTGCCTTCCTCGCATTCCCTCCCTGTACTTGGAACAACCTCCCAGCATGCTACCGAACTAGGACATTTGAATTACCAGTGGCCATGTCTGTATCTCCCACCAGATGGTAAGTCTGTGAGGGCAGGAGTAATCTCTGATACATTTCTCCATGACTTAGCAGAGTCAGACACTGAGATGTTTGTGGAAAGAAGGAAGGGAGGGAGGGAGTGAAGGAGGGAGAGTCTTTCCAATGTAGGGTAGACTGGGGTGTTCATAGCCTTCATTCTTGTGAACACTGTTGAGATAGAGGATCGGGTTATACTTGAAAATGCATCGGCTCAGAAAAGATGAAGTCCAAGGTGGGGGGCTGCAATCAAGTGTAAGTTTGAAATGGGAAAGAAGAGTGTGCTATCGCTGGGGCGAGTGAGGGGACATGGATGATCCCTAGGGTGATGAAATCTTCCCACCAAGGCTGAAGAGACTGGAAAAAGCAGGTCCCAGCAGCCACAGAGCACTGCAGGCAAAAGCCACAAGCCCCAAAGGACCATCCCCGCAGACAAAGGCAGATTTATTTCTAAGAACCGGAACCCTCTGAAGTTTTGTGGACAGGAAGACCCAGGAGACTGGTAAGGGGGTGTCATCTGGAGTTCCACAAGAAGTGAAGGGAGGAAGTGTGGGAGGGGACCCCGATCCTGAAGTTTTACTTTCATTCTACCTTCCTTATCCTGAAACTGGTGGGCCCTGGCCCCATCCTGCGGCTGACAGACTTCTAACTGGCCTCTGGATGCCCAGATGTGGGGCTGGGGCAGAGGCCAGAGAGATAAGCAAGGCCACCTCCCAAGCCTCCAGCCTCTTGGAGGCTCCTCTACAGACAGTGGCCGTGGGGTCTACACAGGAAGAGGACCAGGCAGTGGGGCTGGCCTGGAAGAGTTTGGCAGGGTGCCAGCAGGCCTGCCCTGGCACAGAGATGTGAGCGGATGGCCGTTGCAACTGGTCTAATTGCTGTCTCATTGGCTCTCCCAGGGGCTTATTCCAGAGCCAAGCAAAGGGAGGTTTCTGCTGCGAGACTTGAGGGAGCCTGAGGAGAGGTGGAGGGCCCGACACTTTGAAAGGCCTTGACAAACCCCAGCATGCCCAGGGCAAAGACCCAAGTTGGGGGTGGCAGGGGGATGGGCAGGGAGCAAAGAAGCCAGGAGGGAAGGGCCTGATATTCCCATCATGTGCTCTTGGTTCCCCCTTGACCCTGTATCTCCTTTTCCTAGTGTCCTTGCTGGCCTGGCCTGTCCCTACTTCTTCACCTATACTTGCTACATGAGATCCCCTGCTGTCAGGCTCCCATCCCTACTCGGCTCTCACCTGACCTCAGAGAACTCAGTAGCTATTTTTCTGTCATTAACTCCAGGGATCATTCAGCCACATGAAGTATCTGTGACCACCTCCCTCTTCCTGAAAATCTCTAGTCCCAAATTCTACACTCTCTACGTAGCTGTGGCTTCCCTAGTTCTCCAATTTCTTTGACCATTCTTTGTCCGTCACTTCCCCGGTCCCCTCTTCTTCAGCATGCCCCTTAAAGACTGGGTTCCCCAAACTGCCACTCGAAAGCCTCTCCTCACAGATGCTTCCTGGCCATGCTCAGCCACTCCCATGGCTTCTAGGCAAGGGAATTCCAAAAGTCGCCTCGGCCTGGATGGCTCTCCTGAGCTTCAGTCAGTATCAGTATTTCCCTAGTGGTCATCTCCGAGGACACATCAAACCTACCTCACCCCAAACAGAACTTATACTCAGGGTCCACACTTCTGCCCTTTTCGTTTCTCAAGGGGCAGCCCCACAACCCACCCAGACTCTCAAGTTAGAAAGCTTTGCTCCTCCTTCTCCCTCACCCCTCACATCTAATTAATTACCATGACCTGCCAATTGTACCTCCTTAATGGCTCTGGAATCCATCCCAAGCATTCCATCCCTACAAACACTGCCCTGATTCAAGCCTTTATTTCTCTGCCGCAAAAGTGCGTCCTCCTCTGACCAGCCTCCATACTGCAGCCAGAGAGACTTTTTCTGCAGAGAAATCTGAGCACGGAATTCCCCAATTAAAATCCACAAGTGACTCCTGGTTGTCCCAGAGTAATCTAAGTTCCTCAACCTGATACACAAAGGACCCTGCTTAACCACCTCATCGCCTAGCCCTGGCACATACCTCGCTCTTCATGTCAACCTCAATACTCCCCAGCCTCCTCTTTACCTCACAAATTCCTAATCACATCGGCAGCTTGGTGGGGCGGGCGGTTAAGAGCACGAACTGAAGGGTCTGACTGCCCAGCCAGGCAAGTCACTTACCTTCTCTGTGCCTTAGTTTCTATATATGGGAAATGGAGATATCAACAGTTTTTATCGCGTAAGGTTGTAGTCATCTCAAAGGGCGTGCTTGTTAATTAGATCATGCATGTAAAGCACTTAGAATAGTGCCCGACACATATTCAGGGCTGTATAAGGGTTAGCTGTTCTTAGCTATTATTCCCTCTTCAAGGACCAGCTCAGACATTATCTTTGTGAAGCCACCTTCTCCTCCGAGACTAGGATAAGTGGCCCTCTTCTGGGCCCCTAGAGCCCTGGCTAAATTCCATCATGGCACTTGAGACCATCTGCCGGCTGCTTGACCTTCCTCCCCTGCTACTTGTTAAAAAGAACTGAGGTCTAATTTAGCTCTGCATCCCTAGCCCCTAGCCCACGACCTTTTGTTTGAGACTCAGGCCAGCCAGAGAGTAGGAATAGCATCTCCATTCTGCAGATGGAGAAACTGAGGCTCAGGGAGGTAAGGGGCATGTCCCAAGATCACATGGCTAGGCACTGGCAACACATGGGTTTCAACCTTGGTCTGCATGATTCCAATCTTTCTATTTTATCTAACCGCCTCGGAGGAAAGGGTCTTGAAATCTCGTCCTGGAAGGAAGGATTGAAAGGAACTAGCAAATGCTCTGCCTGAAGAAGAGACAACTCAGGGGTGAGGGCAATCCTCTCCCCCACCTCTCCGGTCTGTTTGAAGCTTGCTGGTGCTGGTATATGTGTTTCAATAGTGGTGCCAACGCATGTATTGGATATGTGTGCGATGAGGTCATGCCAGAATGCTATGGATGAAAACCCAGAGACCAGTACCTTCCTCTCAGCAACCTTAACTCACCTCTGTATGGTCCTGCAGAGTTTATAGAATGCTTTGCCATCCCATTTTGTCATTTGGTCATGAGGTAGCCTCACCTCAGATGGGGTAGAGACTTAGCCCAAGTCACCCAGCTCAGAAGTGGGAGAGCTGGGACTCCGCCATTGAACTGACGCATGAAGTCTTGAACAAGCCCCCATTTCCTTTTGGCTGGACATCTCGGGAGAATCGGACTATGCCTGGGGAGGGTTCTTACCCAAAGAAATGAGCACGTGAATATTGTAATGGTTTGGAGGTGTCCTGCCTAGAGGGAGGCGTGCACTCAACAAATAGAACATTGCGTCGGAATTCTTAGAATGCTTGTAACTGCCTCTGCCCCTTCCTGATTGTAGGACCCAGGGAAAGACCTGTCACATCTTCCTTGGCCAGTGTGCATGACAGAAATGATCGCGTGTTCCTTACAGAATTGCATGTGATGGAACAAGTGTGGAATGGCGGGCGTGAGGGCAGGCACCATTCATGGCCAACACAGCGATTAGGACTTGGAAGTGAGACCACCTACCTGGGTTCCAAGCCTGGGCTTCCTTACCTGGCGGCTGCGTGACCAGCTGATCCCTCACAAGTCACTTCTCTGGGCCTTGGTTTCTTCCTTGTGGAGCTGGTTGCAAAGATGAAACAAGGGAATACATATCAAGTGCTTATAACTGCTTCTGGCACTGAGTACATGTTCTGTGCGTGTTGGTGATTATTTTTATTATCAGCCAGAGGCCTGAGAGGCATGAAATAGTGCCCCCTCTCTCCCCAGGCACTGTGTCTCTTCATGAACAAAGACAGGAGTTGAGGCCAGTCGGAACAGATTAGTGGCGTTCCTTTCATTCAGCTTCCTAAAGGTCCAGAATGACCCCCACAGAGCCCTGCTTATAGGGTTGCTGTGAGCAAGCCAAACCTTAGCCAAGATGCCCCAGGGTCTCTCCCAGATTCGGCCAGAACTGTGGAGAGCCACCATAAAGAAAGAGCTTTGTTGGGCCCCGAGAGCTCAGAAACCATTACCTGACATCCCACTCCCTCCTTGAGGGGCCAGGGGTAGAAATTAGGGAATCCATTCATCTCTCTCCCATCTAACTCTGGCTGCCATGGCCGACAGACTACAGGGGCTTGGCGTACTGGGCCCAGCGGTGGCAGGGGGCAGGGCAGGGCTGAGGGCCGGCACCTGGTGTCCAGGCCTCGGCAGGTAAGGGCAGGCGGTGCCCCCTGATGTTCCTGTGAGGCCCTCATTTACAGCAGGCTTATTGGAGACCCAGTCACCCGCTCTAGGCTTTAATGGCTTCTCCCAACCACTCAGGCCTCGATAGGCCCTTTGGGCACCCCGAAGGAAGCAGGAGCCCAAGGAGCCCCTTGGGTGAGTGCTCAGAGCTCCAGTGGTGTTTTCACACACAAGAGCTGCAGTCTCAAGTTAGTGACCCCCTCCCCATTCGAGCCGTCCCTGCCCCCACCCCCAGCACCCTGTGGAGGGAAATCAGGAGAAGCTGAGGAATTGTTTGTAATTAGTGTGTTTTTAAAGGCTTTTCCGTGGGCCTTTAGCAGATTTCTGGGGAGGGCAGCTTGCCAGGGAGCATTGAAATGGAAATCCTGTGTTCTAGCCCGGACAGTTTTGGAAGGAGATTCTTCCCAGAGAAAAGGCCAGAAGCTCCGCCCCCCCTCCCCCAAGTCCCCTGTGTGCTGCTGTGGTCACGGTGGGGCTTGGCGATGTGGGGGGCTTTGTGGAATGGCATTTGTGCCCACAGGCCTCAGCTGTGCCCTCAGGACCCGTCCCTTTAGCCTCCACATGAAAGGCGGCTCCACAGGCCCCCAGCTCCACTGTGTCCGACCTCAGGGGCACATCCGTTCACCACCACCCCCCCCACACACACACTGAATAATCACCATCTTTCCCCACTCTTTCCAAGAGGGAGGCTGGCCCTGGAACACGGCCCCTGCAGGGTGACCTCCTCTGAAGTTACCCAGAAGTCAGGCATACATACAAGCAGCCATTCTAGGAACAGAACAGTCCCTCCCGCCTGAGCAGCCTTTTCCGGTTTATAATGCCTCTCTGCCCATATGCTCATCCACCTAGTTATCCAGCAGATAACTTATCCAAGGCGGAGCTACTGCCTGTGATTACCAGTTTACAAATGGGCCTGAGGTGGGGGGTGGTGACTTGCCCGAGTTCGATCAGCCAGCAGAATCCCAGAGCTGGGCCTTAGGCCGAGGTCTGTAGGATGCCTCTTCCCGCCCCACCCCAGGCTGCCTCTCCTACACACTGGCTGACACGCAGGCAGGACTGTTTTGGTGCAATCCTGGGACCTTGTGGTCTGGGATCATTTCCTGTGGCCTGAAGTACTTATTTGCAAGTTGTAAGGACTGCCCGTTTTCTGGAGGCCTCACTGAATGCTTCCAGCTGGGAATTTAACCTTCTCAGACCCAGCTGTGGATCTCCAGAGCTCTCTTCATTCCCGCCCATTTTCCTAGAACCCCCTGAGGTAAATTAGCTGTGTAAGGGTAGGGGACAACGGAGGAGCATTGGCCTGGGACCCAGAAGACCTGATCTGGACTGGCCTCACCATCCATTTGCTCTGTGACCTTGTGCAAGTCCCTTCGCCCCTGTGACCTCAAATCAAGACTTAGAAAGTGTGCTTCCCTGCCCCACCTCTTTTTTCATTGGACTATGAATGGAACTGACCCTTTTGCAGCTCCTCCACAGCCCCAGGTCTTGGGAGACACGGTGGATTTGTTGCAGGGGGAAAGCTGGCTAGGTTGACCCTTTGGGGACAGTGGAAATCATACCTCCACCCCCGGCAGCTCCTCCAGCATCATACAAACAGGCAAACTGAGGCACAGGAAAGGGGCATGACTTGCCCAGGGTCATCCCAGGGTCATCCCAGGGTCAGGATTAAAATCCAAGGCTGGCATGGGAGATTTTAGCCTCCTGTAATTTTCCCTGCCGGTGCCCAAAGCCATCCTCAATAAAACAGTAATAATAAATGCATGCTTAAACTCCTAGAGAAAGTGTGAATCAAAACACCTTCAGAAATTTTTGCCATCTTTTTCAAGATTGTAAGTATTTATTTGAGAGTGAGGCAAAGTGAGAGGGACAGAGAGCACAAGAAAGGGGGTCGGAGGGAGAGAGAGTAACAGATTCCCTGCCAAGCAGGGAGCCCGATGCAGGACTGGATCCCAGGACTTGACGATCATGACTTGGCTCTAGGAAGACAAAGGACAAGAAGCAGGGGTCTAAGATCTACACAAAAGTGAAGGAAAGTACATATCATCCATATTTTAGAGGAGACTCTGCATGTCGTGTCTTTCCCTAGAAAGGAAGTTTCCAAGCCTGCCCGATTACACAGAACATAAAGGGAACAGAGCATGTTAGAGCTTTGATAGCCCTTTGAGACCTCCAATTCAGCCCTCTCACATTACACATGGAGAAACTGAGGCTCAGAGAGGGGGAAGGGCCTTAGCAACCTGGAAGCAGAGGCGGGACTAGAAGCCTCTTCTGCCCCTGCAGCCAGTGTTTTGTTCGTTTTTTTTTTTTTCCCACCCTCCCTGGTACCCTGCTGCCTCTCATGCCCACGTGCAGGCTCACCCATGTGTGCGCTAACACAGGCTGACGGCTGCTGGGAGGGTCACACATGGAGACAAGCACCAGCCCATTCACTCTGACACATGCCCCAGCTGGCAGTCCCCTGACACAGACCCCTCCATCCCCACTCCCCAGCACCTACCCACCACCCCTTATCCAGTCCACCAGCCTCGCCCTAGAGCCAAAGCAGCCCTGCACTGATTCACAGGCCCCTCCCTGCTGGCTGCCTCCCCCCGGGGGGGGGGGTTGCTTTGTCGAAAGGCCCACCCAGAGCTGTGTAGAGAAGAGCTGGGTTTGCAGGTGCTCATGAGGGACTCGGGGCCATGGGGCTGGGGTGTGCAGGCAGTGGTATTTCTATGACTGAAGGCTGGATCCTAGAGGCCTGGAGCCCAGCCACACCTTAGATAAAGCAAAACAAGGGGAGAAGAGAACACGAGAGAAAAGGAGACAGGCAGCCATCCAGAAAATGTGAGCTCAGGGGCCACTGGACAGGAGCCTGGGCCAGCGTGGGGGAGGGGTGGGAGTTGTAGGGTGCGCAGCTCCCTAGAGCCTGGGGGAGAAGTTGCTGAGCTGAGGAGAGGCCAGGCAGAGGCCTCCTCTGACAGCAGAGGTATAAAGGTAATGAGTCTCTCTGGCTGCGTGGGGTTGAACAGCGCCTGAGCCCCGCCTCACAACCAGGGAGGACTTGCTGTGGCTGGTGGCCTAAGGAACCCTTTGGTACCACAGTGGAGCTGGGTAAGGCGGGGCCCGGGTTCATCATCAGCGTGGGCTTTGGTGCCCCTCACAGCCATCTACTGTAATCTCTCCCCCTAGCTCATGCTTTAAAATGGAGAAACTGAGATTCAGACCAGGGAATGAGTTCCCCCCCTCCCCGCCCCGCCCCATCCTGCAGCCTGTTGGTGGCCAAGAGCTCAACCTCAAGTTTTTCTCATCTGGCCTGGGCAGCCCACTGTTTACCCTAGGTGCTGCCTGTCTCTGTTGCCTCTACCACGGCACCCTCAGCCTCCGACTCTGTGGCTTCTGGGGCCCCGGAGAGCCCTGGGGAAACCAGGAAGGCGGCAGCAAGAATACAGAAAGAGGAAAGGTGAATTTCTCTGGGGAAGCAGAGGAGGGGCCATCTGGCTGTTAGGACAGTGCATACTGGAGGGGGGGCGTCTGCCAGAACCCTCTGTCCACCCTGACAGGTCAAGCCTGGTGGTGCCCTCGTCCCCAAAGATCCACGGGGCAAGGTGTGTGTTTCCCACACACTGCACCACACACACAGGCATGTATTGCGGGCACACACACACACACACACAGGGTCCCGGCATACATGTCCCACCTTGTGACAGAGGCAATGGTTATGAAGATAGTCTTCCATCCCCCAGCTCACAGCAGGGTCTGGGCTCAGCTAGAAGAGAGGTACTGGGTGGCTTGGGGGACAAAGGCCACTGGATTGCACACACCACCAATGGATATTTTTCTTGTTAACACACAATGCTGCTTATATAACTAGAACTGGCTAGACATTGTGAGAAACGCTTAGGGCTTAAGAAAAAGCAGGAGGAGGAATAAATAGCCACAAAGCCACAGGGTCCCAGGGGCTGCTTTCCTGAGGATGCTTTGCTCCCCCACCCTCCCACCCTCCTATGAATGGGGGTTCTGGAAAGGAGGCTGTGAGGCCGGAACCTGCTCACAGCTCAGCGGCCCAGACTGGCCCCGTGCACTCACAGGGCTTTCCTCTGTGAACACAACCCGAGGTTCTCCACGACCCCTCACCTCTTTTGCTCAGCTTGCCTATTCCAGGGAGAATGCAATCCAGGAGAGAGCCAGCCGTGGCTCAAGGACCCACAGAAGATGGGGGGCCAATGATAAAGAAAACCGATTTTATCAGCACATGCAGAACTGCTGTGGCCCAAAAGTGGCCACCTTTTTGGTCTCCTCAGCATGCCAGAACACATAGGTGGTATCTCCAAGCAGAGGACCAGGCCAAAAGGGCAAAGGAAAATGTGCCGGGTTGCTCAGCCCAAATGTGCAAGGAAACACCTACATGTGTGTAAGGGTAGGCGTGCGAGGCAAAGGAACAAAGATGACATGATGCTGTCCCTTAGTGTCCCAGGGCCAGGCCATCTAGCCCCAGGAACTGCCTCCTTGATGATCACTTGTTTCCTGGAACAAGTAGGCTGTACAATTAATGGCCCCATGACACCCCACATTCTCCCCTTCTAGGACTGGGCAAGGGGAGTTGGAAAGATTGCATTCCCTGGGCCCCGCTGCTCAGTTATTTTGCGAACAGAACTTGCCATCTCCATACCCTTAAGTCTCTTCTGGAGGTGGCAGTTCTCAGAACTTCCTTTACTTCATGCCCACCTCTGCCTTTCCCATCCTCGGAGAATCCCCACCACCTTTTGAGAGTGGCCCTCCTCAGAAAGCACCCAATCTACTTCCCCATCCCTGCTCTCTCTCTGCCTGCCCCCTGGAAAACGGTGCAGGGGATCTGGTGACTGGCACCCGTAGGTCCCTAAATGAGAAGCATGTTTGTTTATAGCCAGATGAAATCCATCCCTACTCCCACCCCCTTCTCCAGGCCACGTCTGCGTATACATCTCAGAATTCCTGCCACGGCCTCTACACGAAGCTTCTGGCTTCTCCCAACCTTCCCACCCCTGGATCCCTGAGAGGCGGGGCCGAAGCAGCTGCCACACTCAGCGTGGCAGAGCCCCTAGCTCAGTACAAATCAGAAACACATTGGAGGCAGGCAGGCCAGGAGGGAGCAGACAGGCCAGGGCTGGGGCCCATTAGGGCCGGAGCCCGGCCACGCTGTTTGCCGCCTCAGCAAAAGGTTTCAGGTCTGCCTCCTGATTGTTTGTTTGTCTCAGAGATGAGACAGGCTGAGAAAGCAGCTGACAAGGACCAAGAGGGGTGGAAGGCAGGAGGGCGGGGAGAGGAGGGGCGGGGGGGGGGGCGTCCAGGGAGGCCCCGGCTCTCACCGGTTCTCCCCAGCCTGGAACTCAGGGCAGGAGAAGCCCCCAAGCTGCCTCATTTCCCTCCCCCCACCCCCAAATTCCAAACAGATGTGCAGTCAGATTCTTCCTCTCCTTGGTTGGGGGAAACAAAAGAAATTAAAAATGGGACCCTAGAGACACTACTTTCAGGCGAGCCCTAACATAAAGAAGGGATAAAAGGGAGACACAGGAAGGACTCCCAGAGGTGCAGGTGAGATGGGAGAGGTGGGGGCATAGTTCACCGCTTCCCTTAAAGATAATATTTGTTCGTGAAGATTCCAGTCTGAGATGGGGCAGTTGATGGGGGAGGAGATGTGCCTGGAAGGATGATTGTTCTCGGAGGTCCCACTGAGTCTCAGATGGGAAGGATTCAAAGATGTCTGCAGTCATGAAGAGAATCTAGATATCTTGACTCAGTGAGCCCCGGCTTCATTGGGCTGGGCATTAGAGATCATGGAGCCTGGCCCCCTCACTCGGAGATAGAGGCTCTGAGGCCCAGAGAGGGGAAGTCATTGCTCCTTTCACTTCATGTTTCTCCCCTTTGTCAGTTTTCTCATTTTGTAGGGAAGCAGATCCCCTATCCTTCTCGATCTGTCTCACCCCAGCTCGAAGATAGGGTCTGGGCATACTCTCTGGCAGGATCCCTTTGAAGTCTGGAAGTCTTTGGATTTGCTTGGCAACCATGGCCCCCTCTAAAGAGGTTTCTACTACTGCTTCCCCTTTTCCCAGGCCAGCCTCAAACACCCACAATTGGCTGTGGTCTCAGCACAACTCCTTCCTCCTCTCTGATCTGCCTGCCATCTTGTCAAACCCGCCCTAGCCCTCATCTCCACTCATGCCCTCCAGAGGCCAGGCTGAGGCTGTCTCTGGGTGCCCTGTGGGCTCCCGATGGGGCTCGGCTAGAGATGTCCCCCATGACACACACACGCTTGCACACGTGCACACACAGCATCTGTGCACACACTTTTTCTAGAAGCATCTAGTGATTGTTGCCTGCTATTTGGGTCTAGGTGATGAGCCAAGCCTCCTCTACCATTAAGACTACTGGCCTGGCAATCACCAGTGGCACATTATTCCCTCGAAGCCCTTGCCCCAGGGCACTTCAAAAATTCCTATTACTGTTCATGCCAGTGCTGCTAAGGATCAGTGCTAAAGAATAAGGTTTAGGGAGATGGTGGCCAAGGAGAAGAAATTCTCTTCCTCTCTCTCACTCACTCATTCACACACACACACACACACACACACACACACGCACGCGCACACACTTACATCCTCCTCATTCTTCTCTCGCTCTTTTTTCTATCCCTCCCTCCCTCCTTCCCCATCTCTCTTTTTTCTTGCAGTAAATTCCAAACAGATGGGCAAGTCTTCTCTCCCACTTCTGAAGTTGAGGGGAATATCAGCCATGGGGAAACCAGAAATCACTCCCTTCCTCAGACTGGATCATCTCAGCCTCACTGGGTTTCCTATTCCAGTGTCTCACACCTCGCTGGATTAGGCCAGATATTAAAAAGTATTTCCTAAATCCCTTTTGTTCCAAGTCTACTATTGACACTTGCACTTTCCACCGTGCGGGACCTCAGACATCGTGGGGTGGAGGAGGAGGCAGGAGAGCAGGACATACTTTCTAGGATTCAACTAGAATCCTGGGCCGGACCCAGGCTGCAACCCCATTATCAAGAGGAAGAAGAGCTCAACTGCTGGGCATGACTGAGAATATCAATGGAGTGTTTGTCTGTCTATACAAGCTCTCTAAACCTAGAGACAAGCACAAGCAGAAACAGCTGCATTTGGAGCGGTTAAATGATGCTTTTTGCTTTGCAGCAAGAGCTGGGTCTTGTTATTTAAGCTATAGACAGAGGGATTTATATGCCTCCATGTGATTTTTTTTCCTTGCAGTATCAAGGCCCAGAATCCCTATGCGTGGCAAGGCTGGGACAAAGCCTCTCCTGTCTAGGGATGGTCCCAGAAAGGACAGTGGAAACCTGAGTGGGGGTGAGCTGCCCAGTTTCCGGAACCTGCAGCTTCTTGTGACCACAGCTGTGGCCATGGAGCCACTACCTAGGCCCCCAATTCCCAACCTTGGCTGTATCTTCACCAGGATGCCTGGCTTGAGGATGGTCAGCATCTTCTGTAAGTGGTTTCACTTCATCAGCTTGTACCTCTGCTTGGTACCCCAGATTTGACAGAGCTAGCCCCACAGATCTGAGCCCATCCTAGGAATGCAGGAGAGGGTTATGATCCCAGCTTGCTTCCCTGACAGGTAATGAGAATAATGTTAACTAACCTTTTGGGTAGTGATGCTGTGTCAGGCACCATTCCAAGAGCTTTACATGTATCCTGTGACAACTCTCACCGTTACTCTCATATTACAGATGAGGAACCTGAGCAACAGAGGTTAAGTAACTGGTCCAAGGTCGCACAGCTAGCAAGTGGCAGAACTGGAACGTAGCCCAGCCTAGAGACTGGGCCCTCTGGCATGTAATCACTGCTTCCAAGGGCTACTGCCCAGGCTTCCCTGGACTGTATGTGGTCGGGCCTCCCAGCCCCATGCCCTGTGGCTTTGCCTCCACGACCTTCCCATCAGAGTCTCATTAACAGACACCACCCATCTGCGGGACTCCTGTCCAGTCGCTGAGCCTGGCTGTGATCACCTGCCCTCCTGCTGTAAAGCTGGGCCTTGGCTTCTTGACATCTGCTGGGACCTTCCTCAGTTACCTGCCTGGCCCTGTCCCGGCCTCTCGTCAGAACTGCTAACCTGGTCACTTCTGCTGGAGATTTAGCACTGTGCTGTCCCATAGAAATAGTGTATAAGCCACACAGGGAATTTTCTAGTAGCTAAGTTTAAAAAGTGTTTTTAAAAAGTGGAATTAATTTTTCATAACATCTTTCCTTTCACTCAAATTATCCAAAGTAGTATCATTTCAGCGTGGGATCAATATAAAAACTATTAATGAGACATTTTACTTTTTTTTCCCACACTCAGTCTTCCAAGTCCAGTGTGTGTTTTGCACTCCCAGCATATCTTTTTTTTTTCAAGATTTTATTTATTTATTTATTTATTTGACCGGGGGGGAGGGGAGAGAGAGACAGAGAACAAGTAGGCAGAGCAACAGGCAGAGGGAGAGGGAGAAACAGGCTCCCTGCTCAGTAAGGAGCCTGATGAAGGGCTCGATCCCAGGACCCCGGGATCATGACCTGAATCGAAGGCAGACGCTTAACCGACTGAGCCACCCAGATGCCCCCCACACTCCCAGCGTATCTTAATTCCACCTAGGCACACATGAAGCACCCAGAGGGCACGGGTGGCAAGAGGCTGCAGTATTAAACGACACAGATCTAGAAGCAGAGTCTGGACTCAGAGGAGCCCTGGATGCAGAGGATAAGTCAAATAACACCAGGGTGGGGTTGGCGCACCACATGGAGGAGGTGAAATGGGAGGTGAGTCACCTGAGTTCCACTCTGGGTGCTGAAGCCAGGCCCCTGGTGAGCTTAAGTAAACCCCTTGCCCTCTCCAGATAGTTCAACGAGAAGGTTGACCGAAAGACCCTTCCACCTTGAGCATTCTACTCCTATCCACCTACTCCACACCCCTCCCATCTCCCCTCCGTGCCCACAGTACCCAATTCTCAATAGAGAAAAAGTCCAGAAAATGATGAAACACTCAAGCATGACAAACACCAGCAGAGCCTTGTGTTCTCCAGAATGTAAGTCTGTGGTCTCTACTGCCTCTTCTGGAAACATCCCGGGTTACGTGGAGCTTGACCCCACCTTCCTCATGGCCAGTAGATGCTGGGACTTGGCCTGGGACTGTCACATGCTCCAAGATCTGTGCAAAGAGAGTCAGGTCATCTCTCAGTAACAGAAGCGGTTTGAGCGGAAGTGAGCCCAGTGGTATACCAGGCAGTCGGTCTTTACCATTTTAGAGAACCCAGCTGGCTCAAAGCTTCGCAGTCTTCATCCGTGCACACCCCCTTCCTTGTTCTCTGTATCCCATACCAACCAAAACAATTTTGATATAAGCTTGGCTTTCTGGAGGTTAGACCACCAGGGGGAGAAAATAGTACATTTAATATGCTTTTACCAACCACACATACCTTTCGGAATTCTGTAATTCACTCCTCTACGCACCCCAGCTCCTGGCCCAGCAAAGTCACTGTCCTAAACGGAAACCTTATAGCCATTAGAGAAATGTTAGTAGGGATCTGGAGATTTGAGGAAACAAAGGAGTTTCCA
The DNA here is from genome assembly GCA_004023965.1 of Spilogale gracilis. NCBI lineage: Eukaryota > Metazoa > Chordata > Mammalia > Carnivora > Mephitidae > Spilogale > Spilogale gracilis. Next base: position 86,591 of record PITA01000085.1, on the reverse strand, counting down.
AGTGATTTTGACTAGGTATAACCCAACTGGAACAAGGCTGGCCTATTCAAATGATTTTTTTTTAAGATTTTATGTATTTATTTCTCAGAGAGAGAGAGAGAGAGAGAGAGCACAAACAGGGGGAGCGGCAGGCAGAGGGAGAAGCAGGCTCCCCACTGAGCAAGGAGCCCATGCAGGACTCCATCCCAGGACCCTCAGACCATGACCTGAGCCAGGCAGACCTTTAACCTACTGAGCCTCCCAGGTGTCCCGATTCAAATGATTCTTTGGAAGAACGTACTGACAGCTTAAAGTCACCATTCAGTCAAGTGACCTTCTTAGCACCAAGATCGAATATCTGTAGAATTGAACTAGGGATTCTACTTCCAGTTCCAGTCTGCAAAGTGATGTTTCTTTAGTGATTTAGGACTTTGTTTATGAAGGTGGGATGGACCAACACATCCTGTAGGTGTCAAACCTTGTCAATGGGTACCAGAACACAGAAGAGGGGGCCATTTTGCTTGGATGTTACCCCTGAGGGTATTGTTTTAAGACTTGGTCTAAGCTCCTGGCTATGGAAGCTAAAGGCAAAATAATTCCTTCCTTGGAGACTTGCCCCTCTCCCTCAGTTGGGACCTAACAGAGCCTGCCCTGCCCTCCTGTGTGGCCCAGAGTGATTGTGGGGGAGGGGGAGGGTCGCATGCTGGACCTAATAGGAGGGGATGGACTTTGCATTGGGCACATATGAGGGGTTATTCAGTACCCCTAGAGGAAAACAGGAGTACAAACATGGAGATTTCTGTGTCCTCTATCGTCTGCATGTTCAGTGTCAGAAGGGCAAGTTCAGGGTGCCTGAGTGGCTCAGTCATTTAGCGTCTGCCTTCAGCTCAGGTCATGATCCCCGGAGTCCCTGGATCCAGCTCCACATCGGGCTTCCTGGTCGCATCAGGTGGGGAACCTGCTTCTTCCTCTACCACTCCCCCTGCTTGTGTTCCCTCTCTAGCTGTGTTTCTCGGTCAAATAAATAAAATCTTTACCAAAAAAAAGAAGAAGAAGTAGAAGGGCAAGGTCAGAAAATGCCTCCTCTACTGTGCTCTAGGAGTAGATCAGACAGAGATCTGAGAGCACCTGGGGCCCAGGCAGGGTGAGAGGTATCCCTGAGTCAGAGGTGAAGCAGGAAGAGGGCACAGGATTTACAGACATCGAATATGACCTTGAACAGAATTATTCCCAATGATTGTTAAAGTATATAGCGTCTATGTTATTCCACATTTTGAGAAAACACGTAGGTAAATGTTAATCTTCATCACAACTCTGGACAGTGAGAACCCTCACTATCTCCATTTTACCGCCAAGAAAGCAGAAGCCCAGAGACTGTAAGTCATTAATCTAAAGTCACACAGCCAGTGAAGGCCAGAGCCAGAAATGGAACCCTAGGCTGTCTGGTAATAGAGCAATTCTCTACTCATGCCATGCTGTTCCTGACCCCAGGGGCATTACAACGCATACTAGCCCACTTTACACTCACTACAACCCTAGGAGGTAGGTGCCAAGGAAGTGAAGTCGCTTATCTAAGGCCAACCCACTGCCAAGTGGCAGGGCTGGGAGCCTATGGCCACTTCCCCCTGCTTCCCTTTGGGCCAGGCTTTGTTCTCCAGGTGGTGGCCTGAAGCAGTCAGGGACTGCCCGTGAATCCCTGGGTTTGTGGCAGCACAGAAACCACCCAGGATCCCCCTCCCCCTCAGCAGGCTGAATCCGGCATTCCCTCTGCAGGAGCATCAAGCCATCATACCCACCTTTTAAGAAAGCCCAGCCAAGCAGAAGCAAGCTCAGCCTGACAAAGAGGCAAGGTGGTGTAGCGGAAAGAAATGTGGCCTTTGACAGCAGACAAACCTGAGCCGAAATCTTAGCTTTAGATATTACTTTGTGACCTTGGACAACTCACCGAATTTCTCCCGCCGTCAGTGTCCCACTGCTAAGGGTTGTTGTGAGAAGTAAATGAAACGACTATGTAGGAACGTGAATTATATACTCTAAAGTGCTCTCGAAGGTTAGTTGTAATTGTTAGTTGTTCTATAGGGCTAAGTTCCCCGGCCCAGGCTGAAGCCAAAGCAGCGACTAGGAGAAGAGGGCTTTAGAAATGCTAATACCATGCGTGAGTGACAGGCCGCGGACAATGGCGGTGGGCGCTGTGAATCGGGCGGCCAGGCCTGGGAGCGGGGCTCCCCACGTGGGAGCCGAGTGGGGGAGGGAGCCGCCCCTCTCCCGCCCCGTTCCCAGCGGAGGGGATCCGAGACTGCGCTAATTGGAAGGGGCTGGAGCTGCGAGGGCAGGAAGGGGGAGGGGATTACCTGCGGGTCGGCGGCTGATGGGGGCGGGGCTCCCGGGAGGGGTTCTGCCCGGAGCGGGAATGGGGGGGTGGGAGTGGGCCCTGGGAACCTTGGGCACGGGGCCAGGGGGTGTAGACCCGCGGAGCTGCACATCCAGAGGAAAAGGATGGGGGAGCTGGGAAAAGGAGGCATCGGGCCTTGGCCGGCGGCTGATACGCTGATAGGGCAGAGCAGGGTTTCTAAGCCTAGCGGGCGGGGGTGCGGGGCAGAGAAGACTTGATAGCTAGTTTCCTAACCCAGCTGGAATCCTGACCCCTTTGGGTTGACCTGGGAATCAGCCTCCCTAGTTCCAGGACACAGTGAGTGCACTGTGCCCTGTGTGTGCGTGCGTATGTGTGATGAGCCTGTGGAGAGAAGACAGAAGGTGGGTCCCTAACCTCCTCTTCCCCTTCCTCCTCTCCTCCTGCTCTTCTCTCTCGTCCTCTCCCCCCAGCCCCCTCTTTCTCCCTCCCCTCCCCCTGCAGCATGAAGGCTGTTTTTGTTCCTCCTCCTGGCCTAGCCCCTGAGGTGTGCAAACAGGAAGGACCTCTCCCGGGGCAGTGAGTAAGGAGGGAAAAATGAGGTGTTGAAAAGATGACAAGTCGCCCTGTCAGAGCTCACCTTGGCAGGGAGCAGGCGGCAGGGGCCGGCGGGTGGTGGGAGGGGTGTCCGCCCTGGAAGCCAGCCTACATGTGCCAGGAGCCAGGCAAGCTGATCCTCAACAAGCAGGCACTGTGTATGTATTTGTTTGGTTTAGAAAAGCACCCCTCCCCATTCCCACCATCAAAGATTCCTTCCTTTCCTTACCAGTAGGAAGAGTAAAGGTCGATGGGCCAACCCTTTCAAGTGTGATTGGAGGGGGCAAAGCCATGGGAGAGAGCTGGGTCGGAAACCCAAATGCCTCTTGGAAGCTCCAAGCCTTGTATCCAAGAGCCTCCTGAACATCCCCTCTTATGACTGAAAGGCTCCCCAAGCTCCACATCCTTAACCAAATTTATCAGTGCTGCTCTCTCCACCCCTGCATTCTGTCCCTCCTATGTCAGTAAATGACCTCATCATCGAGTCACCCAAAAGCCAAAGTCTTGGGAGTCATCCAAGACTTCCACACACCCCCAATTGGATCAGTGTCCTAATCTGCTCAATTCTCCCTTTTCTCTCTCCAATCTGTCTCTTTTCTCCCTCCTAACAGCCCCACCCTATTTTAGTTTCATTCATTGATTCATTGATTCATTCACTTATTCAACAGCACTGTACCAAGCTCCTACCATGTTCCAGGGAATGTGCTGGCCATTGAGGATTCAGCTTTTGAACAAACCCAGTCTGGCCTGTGCTCCCGTGAAGTTTTGTACCACACGTGGCTGGGCTTATGGAGGCAGAGGGCTCACTGGCCCAGCCAATTTCTAAAACTCTTCCTTTTGGGGGAATAATGGTTAAGAGCAGCAACTCCGGAGCTAAGCTGCCTGAGTTTGAATTCGGGCTTTGCCACTTAGAACTGTATGGCCTTGGACAGATCATTTATTCTGTCGGTGCCTCAGTTGTCCCACACGGATGATGGAGTAAGCATAGCACCTACCTCTACGGATTGAATACATCAAAATTTTAAGGTGCAAGCACGATATTCTCTGCCAGCATTGTGAGTTTTATTCTTTCAAGTATGGAGTGGGGCAGGGCCCGATGATCGACCAAATTATAGGAACCCAGACGGAGGCCTGCCTGGGGGGGGCAATGGGTCAGATTTTGCGATTACAGCAGCCAGCCCTTGCAATGTAAAGGAGGCAGCATGGGAAATCCAACACAGTCCGGATTAGCTGGCAGTGGCCTGTGAGAAGTAAGTTAAAGGGAAATGCAAATTAGGTAGGAAATCCAGGCACCCAATCTAGAAATCCAGAGGGTAGGAAGCACTGTGTGGCCGTGTGTTAATGTCAGGAAGGCTAGAGTAACAGCCATAGCTCTGCCACTTTCTCAGCCATGTAACCTTGAGCAGGTCATTTCCCCTTCTTTGGAGCCTCAGTTTCCTAAGAATAGCAGTTAACAAGAACTGAGAGCTCAACAGGCATCAAGCAGGGTTTCAGCACCTTAACGGCCCTCCTCAAAAGGGCGCTACTCTTATTTAACTCCCATTTTGCAGATGAGAAAAGTGAGGCACAGACAGGTGAAGGCACTTGCCCAAGGTTGCAACGCATGTGAAAGATAGCACTGGGACTTGAAAGCAGGTCTCTTGGAGACTAGTGATGAGAGCACCTTCATTGTAGAGGTGTTGTGAAAATTGCACGATATGCTTCTAGAAGTGTTTGGTAGCAGTGTGGCAGGCTCCCCAGGGAGGACTGTCTTGAGGCTATGGGCTCTAGCTTCTAGGCTGGGTCAACAAGACGCAGCCTGGGCCTCAGACATCTGACCTGAGCAGTGCCAGGGTCTTGGGGCCAGGCCAGAATCCCCTGGTCAGAAGCAGGGCCCAAGGTTAAGCAGGGCTACAGGCCAAGGGGACTGGAACCCCTGAGACCGGTTGGGGGCAGAGACCATCTCGGTTACTTCTGAATTGCCCTGCACTCCACAAAAGGAAGTGCTTACTAAATACAGGAAGGAAATGCCACTTCTAGAGTGTCTCCTAAGTCATACAGCTTCACTATGCCTTAATGTCCTCCTCACTGTGACTCTATGAGGTTATCGTGCCCATGTTACTGACGAAGAGAGTGAGGTTCAGAGAGGTGATGTGACTCACTCAAGGCCCAGAGCTAAGAAGTAGTCAAGCAGCTCTTCGGATGCAGAGAAGAGAAAAAAAACAGAAAGGGCAAAGAACCCTTATACTCTGCTCTGGTCACCATGGGCCTCACCACCTGCTACCTCAGGCGACCCACCTATAAGCAACAAGCAAGTTCTGCAGTCCCATCTGCAGAACTGACACAGGACCACAATTTGGAGCCCACTGGATCTATATGTGTGTAAATATGATCTAGACTTTCCCTTGACATCCCTGGGGACTGGGCCCATGGAAACCCCCACCCCCCGCTGGCCTGAACCTAGCCAGTACTCTGGAACTCCGTCTCCTTAGAACAAAGAAACTGGCAGCAACTTTCGACTCCCACAGACCCAGATGAGCTCTGAGGCCAGCCACTCTCAGAGCTGGGAGGACTCTGGGCAGGCCTTGTGCTTTTCTTTACCCGGTGCCCAGCCTGCAAGGGAGGAGTCAATGTGGCAGCCATATCTAATCAGGCGGGGCCCCAAGACACAGAAGCTCCTTCATCTAGGCCTAAGGAGGGGTCAGGCTGGGGCTCAGGGAGAGGCCAGGGCAGACACTGAGCCCATCCAGCCGGGACCAGCCCACATTCCTCAGCAGGCCTGAATGGGGTGGGCATATGCTCAACAGGAAACCAAGCCCTTCACCAGGAGGGGCTCTGCCGCCATCTGTGCACACAGACAGCAGTGAGCAAAGGGCCTTGGCCAGCAGAGTCAATTGCACAGAAAAAAAATAGCAAACATTTTGCTTCCTCCTCTTTCCCTATCTTGCCGCACCCCACTTCCAAAGGGAATGTTGGGCTCCTGCTAAGTATTTTTCTGCAGACCGGGGCCCAGGCATCCAGGGTCAGCCTTGCTAAATTGCTGAAGAGAGAATGATTTTGTGTGTGCGTGTGCGTGTGCGTGTGTGTGTGTGTGTGTGTGTGGTTGCGGGGGGAGGGGGGATTCTTTCCATCCAGGGAGTAGTGGTTTTTCTTCGGGGTCCTGGGCTTCTGCTGTTTCAGCCCTAAGGAAAAGAGCGAGTAGAAATGGTAGCAACCACCAACAACCACCACCTTAGGCTTTTAGAGTGTGTTTTGTCCATCTGTTATCTCATTTGCTCATCCCAAGCACCCCTTGAGATAGGCGTTCTTTTGTCCCATTTTATAAATAAGCAAACCGAGTTGGAGAGGGTATGTGCCCTGCTCACCACTCACAGTTAATTAGCATAAAAACCATTTCAGGGGCGCCTGGGTGGCTCAGAGGGTTAAGCCTCTGCCTTCAGCTCAGGTCATGATCTCCGGGTCCTCGGATCGAGTCCCGCATCCAGCTCTCCACTCGGTGGGAAGCCTGCTTCCCCCTCTTTCTCTGCCTGCCTCTCTGCCTCTTTGTGATCTCTCTCTCTGTCAAATAAATAAAGTCTTTAAAAAAAAAAGACAAAAAGAAAACCATTTCAGATGAAGGTCGGAACCCCAAACGCCTGGGTCTTTCTGTCAGCCCCTTCTACGGCTGACTAGGGCCTGCCTGACTTCCCTTAGGAAGAGCCCGCCTTGTGAGGCTTGAATCAGGGTTCTAGTGACATTCCAATTTTGTTTTTACTTTTTTCCCCAGATCACCTGCTTGATCAAGAAAATTCAAGAAATGCCCTCAAAACATAAAGAACACTAAAATTACCTATCATCCCACCACTGAGAGAACCACTGTCAGCTAAGGTAGATTTCCTGAGCATCTGTTATGCACATACACAACCTGGAGATCTCTGAGATGATAGTGGACCTGCTCTGGCTGCTGGGCCACCCCCCAACCCCATACTGTCCTCATGAGGCAAGCTGAACTGTGCTTCCTCTGCTCCCTGTAGGGCCCACTTGGGCCAGCGTTGCTCATTGCCAAGGCACAGGCACACACCATACTATTTTATACCCTGTGCATTTATTCACTCGGTTCCCTTTGCCTGCAGTCTCTGCCCTCCTGCAGAGGTCTCTCCCTCCCTTCTCTTAACCGAATGAGCCATGCGGGCACCCCTGTCCTCACTCTTCTATGCCTCCCTCTTATAATTCCTCAGTTTTTGAATATTCTTATGTGGCAAGAGCTGTGGATCTGCCCCATCTGGACAAAGGCTGTCTAGTGAAACCTCTGATGGCTGTGCTATGATTTATTTAAGCAGGCTGCTAGTGATGGACAGGGAAATACTTTCTAGTCTCTTGCTACTACAAACAATGCAACAGTAAATATCCTTGTACAAACAAGTTTGTGCTTTTGCTCGAATAGGAGAAATGCTACTAGGGGAATTGCTGGGTCAGAGGGTGTGCAGATTTTAAACACTAATACATTTCACTGAAGGGCCCTTCAAACACACCAATTGACATGCTCACCGACAGATAATATTTCAAAGGGCCCATGCTACCTGACAAGCCTCCCTTCCCAGCGAGGCGAGCCAGGCTCTTTGCTTACACATCACCCTGTGTTTGCCTCCATGTAGCACTTTCTTTTTTTTTAAAAAAAAAGATTTTATTTATTTATTTGACAGAGAGAAACACAGCCAGAGAGGGAACACAAGCAGGGAGAGTGAGAGAGGGAGAAGCAGGCTTCCCGCCCAGCAGGAGCCCGATGTGGGGCTTGATCCTGGGTCTCCGGGATCATGACCTGAGCCGAAGGCAGTCGCTTAATCAACTGAACCACCCAGGCGCCCCTCCATGTAGCACTTTCAACCGAGGGTTGCCAGCCTCTCTTCATACGTCTGTTTCCCTCACTAGACTATGAGCTCTTTGAGGGAAGGACTAAGTAAGCCTTATTCATCTCTTGCAGGTTCCCGTCCAATACACCACAGGCAGAAGGTCACTAAATATTTGTTGAACTAACCAAGTCAGCTCTGAATCCTGAGCTCTGAGTGCAGACTGGGCAGGACCCGGCTTGCTAAATGCAAGTATGGTCTGGGCCAAGCAGTGCCTTGGGCTCGGCTCCCCTGGGTCCCTGGAGATTTGTCTTCATGCATTTGGTGTCCAGTCCCTACCTCTCTTCTGGCTGGCTCCCAGGCCCTTCTTCAACCACACTCCTCCCACTATAAGTTGTAACTGTCTCCCAATCCCCAGCTCCTGTGGAAGAACCCTTTTACAGTCCTGTGTCTCGATTCTTCTCTTCCCTTCCAGATGCTGGGCACCCTCTTGTCTGGGTGCCCCCTGGGCCTGCAGCGTGCTGCCAGGAAGCTGGTGACCTGTGCTGCTTGTGACCAGAGCACCTGAAGTGGAGTCCACCTGGAGCCAGCCTGGACTTTGATGGTGAGGAACTGACACCCCTACCCACTCCCCGGCTGAGCAGTGTCTCTTCAGAATGCTCACCACTTTTCTGAACCTTGGTGTCCTTATTGTTCACCTTCCAGGGTGGATGGGAGGATCCAGTGACATCCGTGAATAGGAAGGAGTCTGGGAGGAAGTTGTATCCACATATAAGGGATTAGGAAGCCTCACTGGTGTTCTAGGATAGTAAAATATGGAGGAAGGGAGTAGGGTGGGAGGCAAGCAGGGGTCAGCAGAAACCTGCAGCGACCTGTCTAATGGCAAAGTCCCATTGTGCCGATGAGAATGCCAAGTCAGGCTAGGACGAGGCTCATCCAAGGCCGGGGCTAGTGGCAGATGGACAGAGAGTGAAGGAGCTAGGTGTGTCAGAAAATACCATTCTCGGGAGCTGGCACATGAACAGGACTTTTTAAAGGATGGATAGAACTGGCTGAAAAGGGTATTTCGGGTCAGAGGTCCAGGCAGCAATGCAGAAGGATGTAGCTAGAACAGAGGGCTAAGAGACGGTAGTGCCTTCGAGCCAGGAAAGGCCCCATGACAGTTCACCTGTAGTGTTAGCCAGGGGGAATGTCTCAGGAATCCAGGGTGCTGTCTTATAAGATATAGTGGTTTATATTCCAAAATCAGTGGCCAGAATGTGGGGCTCTTTATCTCACAGCCAGGAAACAAGTCCAGAAACCAAGAAGTCTAGTGGGGGAGGGAGGCAACGCCTTTCATGAACCTTTGCCATTCCAGGTATTTCATCGGACTAAAAAACAGGCACAAAAGTGGGTTATGGGGTTGGCAAGTGTGCTGCTTGTGATTCTTGGTTAGAAACAACAGAAAGCAACCCTAGTTAGTTTAAGCAAAACAGTTTTATTGGAAAGCTATGGGGGAGTTTGGGGAAGATTTGGGGAGGCTGGAGAATCAGAAACTGGTGGGAAAAGGGAAACTGGACATCCAAGGACACGGACACATCCCACACAGGGGTTTGGGGTCTCAAGCGTTGGCAGCATGCTCTCCCACTGGGGCAGTGGCCGCCACCGCCGCCCCTGCTGCCGCCGCCACCACCACCACCACAGCACAGGAGGAAAGGATTTTTGACCCCTACATCTTTGACTTCCTCCCCCTCCAAACCTAAGGTATTAGGCTCAAGTGTCTGATGTGCTTAACTGAGGTCCCAGGCCCACGCCCAGGCAACTCGCAGCCCGGGGGGCAGAGGCCTTTTGGTTATTCCTTCTCACCTCCCGCTAGAGCTCCTTTGGAGACAGGAGACAGGCTTCTCCAAGACCAGCAGGGGGCTGCAGGCACCAGAGAGGAGCCGCCCCCTCCTCCACCAACTTCTTTGGATTTACTAATTGTGTCTCTAAGGGACATTAGGGCAGCCCTTATGCAAACTCCACCGTACCCCCAGGTGTGGTGCCAGTCAGGGCACAGCCAAGGGTAACATGAGGCAAACCACCACAAGTCCACCTGTCAGGAGCCCTCTAAGGTCACACACTTGTGACTCCCTTTGATGACTGAGGTGCTGGCTAAAGGTCAAGGGGGGTACACACGATGGCTGTGGGGGACAAAGTGACAGTATCAGCTTTGACCACTGCAGAAACAAAGGACTGCCGGGGCTTCCACCCATGTTTCTGGATTTGCAATGACAGAATCACCATCATTATCTCTCTCTATCTCTTTTTGTTTTAATTGGGAATTGTTTTGACTTTACTTATTTTGTTAATACTCATGAAAATCAGTGCCACTGTAAGAAAATCAAGCAAATTAATGAGGTCAGGGGAAAAAATCTAAAGCCCCCTTCCTCGCTCTTTTTTCTGCCCAACCCCCGTCCCTCCCCAAAAGTTAACACTGCCATCAGTTTGGTATGCAGCCTTCCAGACGCTTTGGTGCATTATGATATATAGTTTGGTTCTGCCAGGTTTTATTTTGCATGAAGACCATACATAACTGCTCCACGATACTCCTTTTTTCACTTAACAGTGTGCCCTGGAGATGTTTCCGTAGCAGCACATACAATTTTTAACTGCCGTATGGTATTAGCTCCATACCACCAAGGATCAAAGTTAGACTGAGAGACATGCACCATTTTGCCTCTTGAAAGGTAGCTACCCACCCCCAAACTGTTCTTTGACAAGGCAGCTATCACTTGTGTGTCCTGGTTTTTTCCTAGCCCAAATTAGATATTATCATGAAGAAAAACCGTGGCGTTCTGATGGACACAGTATGGTTCACTGTTCTGATAGTTTATATGTCACTGATGACCTGTGAGGTTGAACATTAACCACATCCAGGCTGTCGGAGCTAAAAACAGCTCCCATAAACTGCCAGCAGGCGCATACATTAGTATAATCACTTGGGAAAGCAGTTTGGCAGTATGTGGTTAGGGGAAAGATGCTTAAGCCCACAGGACCCCAGAATTTCCCCTCCAAGTGTAAAGACCCAGGAACTTCATCTCTGCATACTTATTCCCTAGAGAAACTCACACACGTGCACAGAGAGACGTTTTTTAAGTATATTGATTGCTGCAAAACACTAGGGAAAACCTACACGCCCACCAATAAGGGGATGGATAAATTGTGATGATTCATACAACCGAATGTCCGTTATACAGCAGTTAAAGTGCATGAACTAGAGCTATATGTACCAAAATGGTTAAATCTAAAAAACAATGCTCAGTGAAAAAAAATCAAGTTGCAAAACAATACATACATTCTATCAATTACACCCACTTAGAAAACATAAACAGTCTATGTTGGCTGCGGATATATACACACATATACATATATATGTACACACACACACACATATGTCTAAAAACACAAACGAGAAGTAAACACACCATTTCCTGGGTAGTGCTCACATCTGTGGAGGAGGCAAAGTAAATATGACAGGTGAGGAACTTCACTTGTGCCTGACTCTATTTATTGGAGACAGAAAGAGGGACTGGAAGCCAATATGTCCAAATGTTAAAACCTGTTCACTCAGTGGAAGTGGGTATCTGTATTTGTCACAGCACTTGTCTGGCATAGATTTTTCTATTCTAATCCTTTAGTGTCACTGTGTCAATGTATACAGTCAGCATAGAGAAACTCTATGAATTTCTTCTCTCAGAGCTGCTTTTCTGAGATTTTATTTTTTTAAAGTGATCTCTACATCTGACATGACGCTCGAACTCACACTCTCTCCCCAACCCCCAGCTGAGATCAAGCATCATAAGCTCTACCAACTGAACCAGCCTGGGGCCCAGCTCTGAGAATTTCTACTTCCTGAAAGGGGATTTTTAACTCCTTCCCCTCCCCTCCACCCATACTCCTTGTGGATTTGTTTCTACCATTGTTCTTTATTTTCCTCATGCTTTCTCATTGTCTCTTTCCTTCCCACAAACTGACAGGGTACTCTTTATGTGACCTTTGCCCCAGAGTAGTTTGACAATCATACACTGTATTCCTCCTTATAGAAATTGTCACCCTTATTTTTTTTGCTGCTATTGGAGTCAGCAGTGACGCTCAAGTTTTTCTACTGTTGGGAACACCAGAAAACAAACAAACAACAACCCACAAAAATCCTATTTTTGATGCAGGTGCAAGGGATCAATCATAAAGTCACTTAGTACCACCATTTTAGACAAAACCAAACAATTCCACTAAAACAAAAAGAAGAACTTTAATAAGCTTTTACAGCACTGCAAGTACAGAAACATTAACCCATAACATGCAACAGAAAGGATGATGCCTTCTGGACATAATTAACAGATAAACTTGACGATATGGTTAACAGCAACATAGTCTACCGAAGAAAACAAACACAACTTATTTCAACTTTCCAGTTAGAAAATGTAGGTTTTTACTGTAATCTCAAGTAGCGTTTAGAAAGTTTAGTTTTCCTTTTCTAACCTCTAAGATGGACAGTGTGATTTTTAATGCAATCGCCCACAACCATTTTCACATTGGAAATAATCACAAGGAATCAACAGATGTAGATTAATCACTGCTTTCATTGCAATTGTTAATTTTGAGAGGGCTCCTGCGATATTATGGGCTTCGGATGGGGAAAATCATCTGACCAGGAGTAAAGAGCCCTGGTCTTAGAGTGGGGGAGGGAACATGCAGCGGCACACAGGGCAGGTGCCAGACTTCTGAAGCCAGATGGACACGCACGGCTTGTGGAAATAGTGGTGGCAAGGCAGCTCGGTTGCCACCTCCCCCTTCACATATTCACTACAACAGATGGGGCAACACATCTCCTGCCCCACTGCACTGTGATCTTCGGTGACCAGGATCTCGGGGAGAGTGTCGATGCTCTCCTTGCTGGCTGGCGGATTGGCCACCTCCACATCCACGGCGAGGGACTCCAAATGTGCAAGGGCGGTTTCCATCGCTTGGGCTAGCCGCTCTTCAAGTGCCATGTAGGTGAGAAACTGAGGATCCACGTAGGAGATGGCTTCGGCCACCCCCAGGCCATCTGCAAACCCATCGAAGAGGCTCCAATCCACTTCAAGGTCTTCGCTCACACTGGAGTCATCTTCAAGGTTGTTGTTTCCATCCAGCATGAATACCCCAGGCTGCAGAAACTCCTGACCCGATTCATTATCCCCCTCGCTGCTACTCTCATTTTCATTGTACTGCAGCCAAGGAACATCACCTTCTCTCGGGAATGCCTGCTCTTCCTCCCGAAGAGATGCTCTCTGGATTTCTTCAAGTTGGCCACTGCTGCCGCCGCTGCCACCACCACCACCACCGCCACCACCGCCACCACCGCTGCCGCCACCGCCACCACTAGCCCCAGCACATGGGCTGGCCCCGGCACTGGTGTTCCCCCTGACTTGCTCGGGCTCATGCTCTTCTTTCCCTGGCAGAGTCTCCCAGCTTTCCCCACTGGATGACAGATTTTGCTCCCGACTGAGATACTTGCGACGCAGAGCGGCAGTCCACTCTTTGTCGCTATCGGAGTCTTCATCGCAGTACTTGTAGTAGTCATCGTTGTACGTCCAGAAATCAGCATCGGCCATGGTTCGTCGGCGTCTCGGCACCTTCTCCGGCTTCACTTGGTCCTTCCTGGTCTCCCTCTTGTCTTCGGGATACTTCAGCTCTGAGTAGCCACTTGAACTCTCGCCTCTGGCTCTTCTTGCTAGGCCATCCGAGCGGCCTTCAGCAGTGTTGGCCGTATCCCTCCACCTGGAAGTACTATGTGGCATATCATCATCATCATCAGTATCAAAAAATATTTTTGGTTTCACGCAGTTGGGGCTCGCCAGATTTCTGATTTTGGGCCTCACCACCGGCTCCTCTGCACTCTTTGGGGGGTTTTCCCCACCACCACAAATACTCACAGGAGCCCTGCTGGGAAGTGCAGGTAAATTCTGCTCCCGTCTCTGCCTCTCCAGGCTGTCGCCAGCGGTAGCCACCTTGCCTTCAGCAGATGTCTGAGAGGCCATGCTACTTCGCTGCAGGAACTCGGCTCTGCTAGCAGAGCGTCTTGCCGCAGGGGCTGGGTCTAACTTGTCGAGCTCCTCTCTCACATCACGGTTAAAGCTAGAGAACTGCGGGGGCACCCCAGCCAAGGACCTGGCCCCTTTCTCTGGGTCATACGGCTTATCATCCTTAAACTTGCCAGTTTTCCCTCTCACTGGCACTCGCTCAACAGGCCCAGCCCCCTCCTCCTCGCTATCATCTGCCCCGAAACAGTCAACATGTCCAGAAGCCATTCCTCTTCTGCTACCCGAGGCCCTGTACTCTCTTGGTGGGTACCTGGAGTAGTCCTCATTATCAACATTCAGGCTGGCTCCAGAGCTCTCACTGTCTTCCCAACTACGACGAGTGATGGAAAATGGCGACCGGCTCCTCTTGGTGGTTTGACTGGGGGCCGATCTGTGCATTGGGACTTCGGATGTCGTCTTTCTCTGGCTGGAAATCCCTTCCTGCTGGCTCGTGGATGGCCTGAAACTGACATAAGCATGCCTTCTTCCATACCTCCTGCCTGTATTGGACTGATACCCTCCTACTGGCTTGGGCCATACAGGCTTGCTAGATTCCTGACCCATGGCTCTGACTTAGCAGGGTTTCCAATACAGCTGGGCCTCGAGTGGAAAGGCTCCTGCTCCCTACACAAGCTTTGGAGATGGGAACGTCAAATCAGTTTGGAACAAAAGAGCAGGGAGATCTATTTCCAATTCAGCAGGCAGGTAACAGAAAGAATAAGGGGCCTTTACAATTAGTTTCACTTTCTTCTAAGGCCTGAAGTAGCATTCCAGTGACTGTCAGGTGTAGACCTGGAACACATTTTTAATGTTGGCAAAATGATTACAAAACTGTGTTGATAGAAAAGCCAGACTTAGGGGAGGATCTGACAGAAGATCGGGGGGGGAGGGCGATGACTGGACGCTGGGAAGGTAGGTGAAGCACTGTGCAGTTATACCAACATGGAAGAGAAAAGACCGCTGCGGTTATTTTATGGGGTGTCTGTATCTTTTCTGAGCCCTGCAGACAGACAGGAGAAATGCAAATTGGAAGAGGATGGAAAATATAGATCACCAAGTATTCATGAGTGCCTACATGTCTGTCAGGAGGAGAGGGGCAGGTGGAAGGGGGGCACCAGCCATCACGCCACGAAGAGAGGGCCTGTGTTTACAGGGGGAGAGGGAAGGTGTATTGGGAAGAGGCATTAGTGTCAGGACGAGACCCATTCTGGATGTGGTCAGGAAAATGACAGGTGCAGGGGGCAGTGGCTTCAGAAGAGAGGGGTGTGTGTAAGCATGACAGAAAGAGAATGTGCATGTGGGGCCGTACGTGCAGCAGCTGCAACGCTGTCAAGGGATGCCTATGTACGTGTCTGTGGCAGACAAGGAAGGGTTTGGTGGCACCAGACAGGGGCGGCCTGCGGTCTGTGTGTGTGTGTTCAGCAAAATGGGAGGCACCGATGGAGACATGTCGGTCTGGGCCAATGCATCCACAAGAGGAACAGCACAGGAGACCAATGCACGCATGGCCGACGGGTGGAACAGGGGTCAGAAATCAAAAAAGTATGTGTATTTGTGAAGGTGGCTAGCAGGGAGGGGAGTTGGTGTCCCTGGAGAAGGATTTATGTGAGTGTGAGTGTGTGCACCACCGGGAAGAGCAAAGGAGGGCTCTCTGTATATATAGGCAGCAGGCAGGGAGCAGGGCTGGGAGCACTGGTGAGGGCTATGTGAATGAGTGTGGGGGTGCACATGTAGGTATGTGGCATGTGAAAGAGGGGCCAACAATCAAAGGATATCCTTATGTGTGTATGTGGAAGGTGGGGGCCAAGGCAGCCCCAGAAGCGTGTGTGTGTGTGTGTGTGTGTGTGTGTGTGTGTCTGTGTGTGTGTGCACTCACCAGAGCATACAGAGGCTGAAAGAGGGGGCTGCTTCTGGAGTTGTGTATGTGGCAGGCAGTCAGAAGCAGGGAAAGGCACTGGAGGGTGTGACAGTGTGCAAGCCGGTGTGTATGTGTGCAAGGGCAAGGGGATGTACCAGAACCTTGGGGGGGGGCAGTGAAAGGTTTCCGTGTGTGTACCTTTGTACACTCGCGTGCATGTGCCATACATGCATGCATGCATGTATGTGTAGGTCCCTGCCCACACACGTGAGACACGGGGAGGAGGAGGGGGCCGCAATGTCATAATGGGGGGTACATTATGAGCTGAAACGGCAAATCCAAACCAATGACCAGCCAAGGGGAAAAAAGAAAAGAAAAGGCGTGCGAGGGTCTAGTTTCTCCCTGGGAATAATTTGTTCTTCTGACAGCAATTATTTTTCTGGGAACAATAATATATTTACCTAAAAATCTTAACAATTTCCCATTCATCAAAACAACTGCAAAATGGGGGAAGAAAGGCCATGGAGTGCTCTGCAAAGGGACCAAGAAGGGAGGAAGGAGGCGACGGCCCCACTACCACTCCCCTCTCAAACAGCGATTAAAGCCCTCCGAGTGGGGGCCGCGCTGCACGAAAGGGGCTGCGGGACGGAGGTCAGAGCCCCCAGACAGGTCGGGGGCACAGGCCTCACTCTGCAGTCAGGTCTGGCGTCCGCCCCACCCCTTCCCGAGGGGTGAGCCTGAAATCTGTTCGCCTGAGGACCTTAAATCCTCGTCTCCATGCCACCTGTCCCACTGCCCGTCTGGAGGAATTGAGGAAGGAAACAGCCTTTCACTCACCCAGTCCGGACACCCGCTTGCTTTCCGGAGGCGCAGATCTCTAGGACTTCCGACCGCCAGGACCAACCGACCGACCGACAGCCAGAGCCGCTGCTCCTGGTCTCCAGCTCCTCCCCCGGCAGACAGCAACAGGGCGGGCGGTGACTGCGGCGGAGGAAGTGATTGTGGCGTCGGTGGGGCCCGCCCCCTTGATGTGGCAGAGGCGGCAGCTGCTCTTGACAAATCAGGGTGGGCCCCAAAGCATTATTTCATTTTAAATGATGAAATCGTCAAGGATACTGAAAAGGACAGCAAAAAATGTAACCAACAGCCAGCTTTAACAAATGTTAAACATTTGGCCATACTCCCTTCTGTTCTGTTTTGTGTGTGTCTGTGTGTGTGTGTGTGTGTGTGTGTGTGTGTGTGTGTGTGGAGATGAAATCGACAAATTCTTTCTGATTAATTCCAATGTTAAAGTAATTATAATAATATATCATACCCTATGTTATATGTTATGGTTTGTACTAGAAGTATGGGAATTGTGAAACTATATATCTAGGGTTGTAATTTTTTTTAACCTGGTAATTGAAGCAATTGAACTGTTTACAGTAGAATTCGCTGCTGTTAATTACAAAATCAAGCTTCTCTATCCAAAATAAATGATCAGTCATGAAGCGCAATACCTGTTCACGACCTGGTAATCACATTGCAGTTTAAAAATATTCCAGCTATACCTTTTGGATTTGTATAATTTTACTGAACTCTGAACTCTTTAAAAATCGCACTTTACAATGTATCTTTAATATTTACATCTAATGTAAAGACTCCCCGTGTTTACAACCATAGCAAAGTTTTGTTCTTGGAAATAAAATGCTTAATAGAAGAACAAGAAATATTACGGGTCGTAGGATATATGTGTAACTGTCAAACCACTAAAGAAATAATATGCAGAACAAAGTGGGAGGCAACAAGAAAGGATTTTTTTTAAAAAGAGCAAGAATAAATCCAAATATATCAGTATGTAGTATGGATTAATACCTATAAAAAAGCAGACTCTCATTTTAAGTATTTTTTTTGAAATCTGGTTATCATAAACATATGAGTTTCACTTAAAGCAGATACAGAAATGGAAAATATGTACCACTAAAATGCTGGAAGGAAGGAAGGAAGGAAGGAAGGAAGGAAGGAAGGAGGGAGGGAGGGAAAGGGAAGGAAGGGGAGGAAGGAATTCTATTTTATTTTATTTTTTTTAAATATTTTATTTATTTATTTGACAGAGAGAAACACAGCTAGAGAAGGAACAAAAGCAGGGGGAGTGAGAGAGAGAGAAGAAGCAGGCTTCCCGCCGAGCAGGGAGCCCGATGCGGGGCTCGATCCCGGGTCTCCAGGGTCATGACCTGAGCCGAAGGCAGTTGCTTAACCAACTGAGTCACCCAGGTGCCCCGAGGAAGGAATTTTAAAAAGAAGGAAGAAAGAAGGCAAGAGACGTGTAGCAATGTTAATGTTAGAAAAATCCAAGAACTCGAAATAAAAAGCATTAAAGAGAATAAAACAGGTTGTTTCATTCACACAGAGAGAAGATACAGTCAGTAAACTTTTTATGCCAAGCAGGGTGATTTCAAGGTATCTGAGGCTAATATGTTAGAAAGATGAAGAAAGATCAGAAAGTTTTCAATTATAGTGGGAGACTTAATCACACTTGTATGGTATAAATGAACCAAATAGACTACAAAATAAATAAGGATATAGAGAGACTGAACAACACAATTAGTAAACCTAATCTCTATATATTTTTATACTCAAGAAAGGATGCATTTTTCATCAAAAAGTTTAAAATATTTCAAATATACAGAAAAGCAGAGCATAAAATGCACGTTTGCATGTACCTGTCATACAGATTGAGCAAACTTACTTTCTTCAGATTCTCAGATCTGAACTGATACCCTTTATCATTATGTAATGCCCAGATTTATCCCTGATAATGTTTCTAGTTCTGAAATCTTCTTTGTTTGACATTAACAGTTACTCCAGCTTTCTTCTTATTAATGTTAGTGTGTATACCTTCCTCTGTCCATTTACTTGTTTTTTAAGATTTTATTTATTTATTTATTTGACAGAGAGAAGCACAGCTAGAGAGGGAACACAAGCAGGGGGAGTGAGAGAGGGAGAAGCAGGCTTCCCGCTGAGTTCCTGTGCCAGGACTCCAGGTTCATGACCTGAGCCTAAGGCAAAGGCTTAAGGACTGAGCCACCCAGGCACCCCTGTCCATTTACCTTTAATCTCTCTGTGTCTTTATATTTAAAATAGGTTTCTTGTAAACAGCATATACTTGGGTCTTTTTTTTTTTTAATCCATTCTGATTGTCCCTTGCTTTTTTAACTGGTATAGTTAGATCACTCACAATTAAAGTGATTGTTGATGTAGTTGGATTAATATTTACCATATTTGTAACCATTTCCTATTCGTTGCCTTTTTCCTTGTTTCTCTTTTTTTGTCTTCCATTTTTTTCTGCCTTCTCTAATTTTAATTGGGCATTTTTTAAAGATTTTATTTATTTATTTGACAGAGAGAGAGATCACAGGCAGGCAGAGAGAGGAGGAAGCAGGCTCCCCGCTGAGCAGAGAGCTGATGCAGGCCTCCATCCCAAGACCCTGAGATCATGACCTGAGCCGAAGGCAGAGGCTTTAACCCACCGAGCCATCCAGGTGCCCTTAATTGGGCATTTTATAAGATTCCATCCTCTCCTCTCTTTTGTAATTTCACTTATATTGATTATTTTCATGCTTTTTACTGGTTGTCCTTGAGTTTGCAACGTACATTTATAACTAATCCCAGCCCATTTTCAAGTGACACACTACTCCGTGGGTAGTATAGGGACTTTGCAACAGAATGTTCCCAATTCCTCCCTCTTGTCCCTTATAACATTCCTTTCATTCACTTCACTTATTCATAAGCCATTATCACCCATTACATCGCCATTATTATTTTTTTGAACACACTGTTATTTGTTAGATCAGTTAAGAAGAAGAAAAATGCAACCTTTTATCTTATTCATACTTTCATTTATTCTTTCCCAAATCCTCTATCATTCTTAAATGTCGCTACAAGTTGCTGACCTATATCATTTTTTTCTTTTTGAAGAATTTCTTTTAATGTTTCTTCAAGGAAGATCTCAGAAGAGCCATACTAACACTTTTACCATATTTTACTTATTAAAAATGAATTAGTAGGTCTATCCCACACTCATGGGGAGGGGATTACACAAGGGCAGAAATTCCAGGAAGTGGGGTTCATTTGGGCCAGGACATGGGTAGGAGCATCTCAACTTCAACAGGTATTGCTAATCCATTTTCCAAAGTGGTTGTACCAATTTGTTTATTTCTAGGAATTATTTCTATATCCCAGAGACCAGATGTCGGTTATATTCGCACAGTTGCAAATATCTTCTCCTAATTGATGTTTTCTTTAAATGTTAACATGAATTTATAAAAATACTTAAAACAAACCATGGGGGAAAGTTCTTTAAAATCCTGAAGGGGACAAAATCTCTTTAATTTTGACAAAACATGAAGGAGCAAAAAAAGAAAAGGCTCAATTACATAAAAACAGACTCTTCTGGCAGGTAAAATATATAGAGATAGATAAAAAATTCTAAGTAAAGCACAAGTGAAAACCTGGGGAAAATATGTGCTGCTAATTATATACACACACACACACACACACACACACACACACACACACACATATATATGCCTATATAATGTTAGATATACTCACAAAGGAAATCCTATGGACATTTTTAAAAAAAATTAGAGCCTTTTCTTCTGTGTATTTATCTCCCTTCTCTATCTGTATCACTGCTCCCCATAACCTACTTCAGTAACTAGTATCCATTATTTCATGTTTTTCTTTTTATGTGAATAATCTTATACAGATAGATGTATACTAATGTGCATGCATGTATATGTGTTGTGTGCATGGGTGTTTGCTTGTCCTTTTTTATCTAAATGGGATCGTCTATAGATTTTTGCCCTTCTTGCTGTTCTTACTAAATAATACCCCCTGAAATCAACTAGTAGGACTTGAATTACTAATCCTCAGTGGCTGCCTAGTATTTATGTTGTGGATTTGCCATAATCTATCCAGCCATCAACTGATTGATAGATGATTATGATTCCCAGGTTTTTTGTTTTATTTTTTAAACACTGTGAGCACTGATGTGCTACATGTCTTTGTACTTATAAGTCCTTAGGTGTCCAGGCTTTCATTTCCATAGACTAATGACCCGAAAGTAGGATTGCCAGGTCGAATGATATATACAGCCTTTCAATTTTAGTAGATGATGCCAGATTGCTCCCCGCCCCCCAAGGCTGAGGCCCTTCCCATTTCCATGGGCAATTTTGTGGCCCTGCACCATGACTAGCCTGATTGATCCTGGAGCACAGACTCCTGACCCATGCTGGGTCAACTAGACTCCTAGGGATCTGAAAGTCAAAAGGAGACACACAGACATTGGGAGGACTGGAGCTGAGTCATGTTCAAATCAATCAGTTCTGAAGACCACCACAGGATCTTTGAAATATGGTCTTATCTTCTGCCCAATTTAGCCTGAGTTGAACTCCGTTGCTGGAAACCAAAAGAAACTTACACACTCTGGTCGCACTGAGCCCTGAAGCTGGTCACAAGCTTAGCCTTAATCCCAGCTACAGAGTCAGCTCTGATCCAGGCCACGGACTCCTTCATTGCCAGAGTTGGAAACAGAGGGCCACTGCTCGTCCCAGACTTCACTGACCCCTGCTTGGCATCTTTCTGGTCATGCTCCCGGCTGCAAGAAGGGGCAGGGGAGCCAGGGGACACATTTCAGCCACATGCATCAGAGCCTCAAAGTTACGTCCTCTTTGTAGCAATTAATGCTGATGACTTTGGAGACAGAGAGGAATTCCTTGCGAAGAATGATTGTAAAGTTGAAGCCAGAGATGTCTGGGGATGTCTGGATCCAAAGGGAACCCTGATTGGAATGGGCATCAAGGGTTTGGCTGTGAAAACAGACAGTGAGGGCAACCAACTCTGAGCCTGGCTCAAGGTAGTGGGGACAGAGCAGAGATGTGGGGTGGGGGAACAGAGTCTGAAGCTGGATAGGGCTGGGCTGAGTCTCATCCTAGAGCTTGCATGGGTCCTGATAAGACAGAGATGCTAGGCGCCAAGATCATCTAAGAGTAGCCGCCATCAAGAGAGGTTCAAGCAGCCTACAGCCCAGAGGCCTCCTCCTTTGTCTCTCCTAACTGTCTGACCCTGCCTGGCTCAGCAGAATGGGCTCCCATGCCGTCTGGCCCTCTCTCCGCTGTCCTGACTTCCCACAGCCTCCAAATCCACCTGCCTCTTCTTCTGTCCCTCCAATCCCTCCTACCCTTCATCCTTTCCCCTGGCTTAACTTCACATTGCGTGCCTCCTGCTGCGTTTCAGGGATTAAGACTGTCTACTGTGGGACACGGCTCCCTTCTCTTCCCCCCAGAGCCAAGAAGCTCTCGCCAAGATCTGGTGCCAGGCTCTCCCCAAGGATCTCTGGCAGAAATCAGATAGAGATTGCTGGGAGTGGGGTCGGAGGAGCAAGCCCAGAGTGTGGGGGAAGAGACCGACAATTGTCAAACCCCTATCATCTGCCAGGTTCTTTACATAGGCTCACTCATTTAATCTTCGTAGCTATCTGTTAAGGTAGCAATTCTTAGGTTCCGATGGGGGAGTGGAGGCTCAGAGATTGTAAGGCATTTGTCCAAGGCTACTCAGCTAGAGGTGGCAGAGCTAGAATTTGAGGCCAGGACCCTCAGCTCCAAAGCTGGCTACTTCCAGGCCTGAGGCAGGAAGAGTACAGTTGCAGTCAGTTCCTGACTCAAAGGGAGGCTTACCAAGTGGGACATTTTCCTGAAGGAGACATAAAGCAACTTACTTTATCCATGGCTGAACTGCTGGTCCCCAGCAACAGGGAACAAGTAGAGGGCTAGCTGGCGTGGGACACCAGCTAAGCCAGAGAGGCAGAGAATGGGTTGCCCTCATTCTTCCCCCTGCAGCCTCTGCTCAGGCAGTGCTGGGCCACCCTCTCTCCACAAGGTTTCCCTTCCACCCTTGGTGGGTCTGTGCTTCCACTAATAGAGAGAGATAGGAGCCAGCTGATGACACTGGGAGATGGTGAGGCAGGGCAGAGGGTAGGGATAGGCAGAGTCACAAGGCCAGAACATAGTGAACCGATCCTTCCAGCCAGATCCTGGGTAGATCCCTTCCCCTGACCCAGGCCTCACTGTTCTCATCTTGGCAATGGGGAGATGGTGTTAGATGGTGGCTGAAAGCCTCTGCCAGTCAGTGAGTGTATGGTGGGGCCTGCCCAGGCAGGGAAGTGGTGTGACCATGTCATCAGGGACAGCTTTGCTCGTGGAACATGACTGGGGGGGGGGGTGACAAGGGCAGAAGCTAGGGTAAGCCGGGGAGATACAGCCGTGGCTGGCACAGGGGTAGCTCCTTTGGGCCCTGCCTGGGATCCAAGCCCTGCCACTGGCTATCCCATTCACAACAGAAGGATGGAGGTTGAGCAAATGAGGAGCTGAGGTTATGGAAAATGTGCCTTTTTGAAAACAAGAACATTAGAGGAAGTGCAAGAAGGCAAGAAAAGACTGGAGACCCTGCCGGTTACCCTGAGAGGCAGAGACAAGGACATCTCTACCCGCAAAACAAAAACAAAAGCCACCCTACCTTCAGACTTCTGCTGAGGCCTGAAGCCCTGGGTGGTCTCTCAGACTGGGTTTTAGTTCCAGACCTGACAACTTTGCTCATCATCAGGGGACCCTGAATAAGCCTTTCTTCCTCTCTGGGCCTCAGTGTTCCCACCCACAAAAGTTGGGGCCTAAACATCTTCCAAGGGCCCTTTCATATTCCAGAAGCTTCCACAAGTTTCAAACCCCTTGATCTTGAGGGCACCTGGGTGACTCATTGGGTTAAAGCCTCTGCCTTCGGCTCAGGTCGTGATCTCGGGGTCCTGGGATTGAGGCCCGCGTCGGGCTCTCTGCTCTGTGGGGAACCTGCTTCCTCCTCTCTCTTTGCCTGCCTCTCTGCCTACTTGTGATCTTTCTCTCTGTCAAATAAATAAATAAAATCTTAAAAAAAAAACAAAAAAAACAACCCTTGATCTTGGCCCCGCCTCAGGTACTGACAGGTAAGTTGATCAGCTATGGGAATCAGAGTAACATTGGCACTTTGGGAGGTCATCCTCGGATCTAGTGAGAACTCATCACAGCCCAGAGGCTCGGATTCATCGGCGCCCCAACCATCTTTCCCACGTCCCTCATTCCCACCTCTTTTGTGCCTTTCCATCCCAGTTTCCACTGACCTCCTCTCCTTGCCTGGAATGTACCAGACTCCTTGTTGCTTCAGCACCATCGTCCGTGCCTTTCACAGTACTTGGAATGCAGCATCCCCACCTCCTTGCTGACTAATTCCTCCTGATCTTTGCTGAAATGTCACCTTGTCCAGGAAGTCTTTCTTCTCAGCCCCCTAGCGTACTCCTACCCTGAACCACTCCAGTAGTATCATCATGGTCCTCATCACAAGAGTAATTACTTGTGCTGTGATTTTTTTTTTTATAATCAGTCTCTCCTCTCAAATTACTATTACAACCTCTGTGAAGGTAGGGGCTTGTCCATCTTGTTCACAACTCTACCTCTGGTGGCCGGTAGCCTGGGAAATGCTCATCCAACAGATAGGTTTTGCAAAACATTCCTAGCACCAATCACATAGCCTCTATCTGCTAGGGGCCATGCAGAAACATGCGGGATCTCCTTTGGCCTTTGCATCATGCTCCCCTTTCTCATTTCTTCAGGGAGGCAGTGAGGGGGCAGAGAGGTGACAGGTTGCATTGTGCCAGCAGATTTGTCCCAAACTAGTCACCCCGGCTGTATGGGCCTGGGCCTGGGCCTGGCAAGCCCATCTGCCTGCCTCATGCCTCCTATTTTGCCTGCCACCACTCTTCGGAGAGGAGCAGCAGCTGTGGCCTCTCCTCGTGTTCCCATAGCAACCAGTGCTTACCTCCCGCTCACACTGGTTCCTAATTGCCTGATTACGCATCTTCTCCCCCACCAGCTCCAGAGCTTCTTGAGATCAGGGTCCCTGGCGCATTGCGTGCTCCAGGCTCAGTGAGTATTAGTGAAATGAACAAAAATGAATGCATGACCATCCATACACATGGGTTTTTTTAAAGCTTTCATCCCAAACAAGGCACCTGGCAGCCTGTAGTGGCTGGGGGCAGCGGGACGAGAGGACCGGATCCTCCTCAGCTCACCTCTGCTGAGTGGTGTGGGTGACTGGCCCCCTTCTCCTCTCTCCCCTGCTGCCTGGGGAAGCTCTTTAGAAAATGGGCCAGGCAGCATTCACAGTGGCTGGAGACGGCGTGACACCCTCCCTAAGGGTCCTCGGTGCACATGCACATGTGCTCCCTCGCCACCTCGTTGTGAAGGAAGCCATCTGAAACAGCCAGCCTGTGATTTGGGAATTACCAGGAGCAATGAAGTTTCATATTCACTTCCAATGCTCGGTTCACGATCTCCAGAGTTAGCCCCCTTCCCCTCTCAGTTTCGGCCATAACCACCTTAATCCAGTTCACCAGCATCTCCCACCTGATCTGTCCCACTTGCCACCCCCCCCCACATCTGTCCTTTTCTCTGCCTCCTCCTACTCCATCTTTCCCGGCACAGACAGACTCAGACAGAACGAGGACCCCAGACAGAAATCTGCTCATGTTAGATTCCCAGCCAATCTCACAATGACATCCACTGGCGTCATTTCCATGGTGGGACGGGAGCATGTCCGAGCCACTGATAAGGGACAGAGCTAGCAGTTCATGAGTTTAGCCCTTCCAGGTTTGTTGCCGTTAAACGCTTGAACCTGGAACAGGCACTGAGCTTACCATGATGTGATCAACTTGAGTTCATAGTCTACTGGAAGGGACAGAAAAATAACACAAAACACCCAGGGTGAGTTGCACTTTGCACGGGGAGCTACGAGACTGTTCAGAGAACCAGGGAATGCTTTGCAGAGGAAGAGACATCTTGGTGGCTGGGCTTTCTCTCAGAAACTTTTGGTCACAAGCAACAGAAGCGATGTCTGACTATCTGACAAGAGAAAAGAACATGGGGAACTGGGTGGGTAGGGAGGCTACAAGGAGCTCACACAATCAAGGAAGAGGTTAGAGAACCAGGTTTGGGTGTAGACAGAAGCAAAGGCAGCAGGGGGGAGGAGTGGGGGAGGGGTAGGAAGTAGGGATGGTTTGAAGATGCTGCCCCTGAAAGAGATGAAAATGACCCCGATGTTCTTAGCAGCAATGTCCACAGTAGCCAAACTGTGGAAGGAGCCGAGATGCCCTTCAACAGAGAAATGGATAAAGGTGTGGTCCATATATACACAATGGAATATTACTCAGCCATCAGAAAGGATGAATACCCACCATTTGCATCAACATGGATGGAACTGGAGGGGGTTATACTGAGTGAAATAAGCCAAGCAGAGAAAGATAATTATCATATGGTTTCACTTATTTGTGGAACATAAGGAATAGCACGGAGGACATTAGGAGAAGGAAGGGAAAAATGAAGGGGAGCAGGAATCGGAGAGGGAGATGAATGATGAGAGACTATGGACTCCGAGAAACAAACTGAGGGTTTCAGAGGGGAGGGGTGGGGGAATGGGTTAGTCCAGTGATGGGTATTAAGGAGGGCATGAAGCACTGGGTGTTATATGCAAACAATGAATCATGGAACACTACATCAAAAACTAATGATGTGCTATATGATGACTAACATAATGCAATAAATAAAATAAAATAATAAAATAAATAAAATGTAAAATAAAATAAAATAAAATAAAATATCTCTTCTATTCTTACACTACCTGCTCCAGATCCATCCAAAGAGAATGTCCAGCGACCAAGCATCATCCTATGCCTGGCTGGACTGGACTGGGGAGAAGAAAGCTATGTCCCTCTGGCTCCCATGGTAGTAGGCAGACACACGGATTGACTGCTTCACCAACCTTACCTCACTGAGGCAGGCAATTCACTGCAAAGAAGCAGAAGTATAAGAAAAGGAGAGGAATGAAAACTGTGGAGCTACAGACCAACGCCATGTCTGCTCATGGAAAAAAAGAGGAGAGTGCAGCCAGAGAGAACCATGGGCAAAGAGCCAAAGCCTGCTGTGCTAGAGGCAGGTGGGCAGCGTCATGTGGGCTGGCTGGAGTGTAAGGCAGGGGGAGGCAAAGCCCCCAGAAGATGCGACAGGAGCAGGGACAAGATGGGCTACAGCCTGCCCTGTGGAGTGGGCCTGAGGGAGCCAGCCTCCGGAGGTGGGAAGGGAGTGTTTTAGGGCCTTCACTTTGGAAGTGTCAAGAAGGGATCCAAGATGGTACAACTGGAGATGGGAGGACTGGCAAGGAACTCTTCTGGGCAAGAGATGGCAAGGCCTGAATTCCAGCATTGGTCATGAATGGGGAGGGAAGGACAGGTTCAAGAGCAATTCAGGACCTTGGATCTACAGAAATGTGAGAGGCGAGGGAGGGAGGAAGAAGATTGGGAGAGACTTTATGCTTTCCTTGCGGGCTTCGGCATAGCCCAGCCAAATCTCAACAGCCATTCATTCAATATGTACTGCAGCCCAGTCTTCTTTGTATGTGTCAGGCTCTGTGTTAAGAGAGAGACAGAGACAGAGAAAAATACCGACACAGACCTTTAATGGGCCCTCTCATCTTCTGATGGTAGGAGCACAGACTGCTATCACTGCTGTGGAGAACATTCTGGAAAGAAGCTTCATTGTTTTAAATACACATAGCTTGGCACCTTGACTTGACTTCTGGGAATTTGCCCTAAAGGCTTCATTTAACCAGTGTGTAGAAATAGGCATATGTACAAGGATGTCACGACATTGCTTATAAAAGTGAAGAACTGGAAATGACCTCCTCTGCAAACAGGAGGGAGGAAGAAAGGGAGCACACCCCTGTCAGCCATGGCAGCCTGGCTTCTGGGCCTGATAGGCCCAACAGAGAACAAGGAAAAAGCTTTAACTTTCAGTGACGTCTGGAGTTTCTTTCATCTGTGACACTGGACTGGACATGTTAATTCCTGAGAGCAATTGGAGGAGGATTATTTTAATTCTCTGAAAATGGCTAAAAACGTTAGGCCTCTTCCGGAGGTCTCACCCAAGAGGCAAAGAAGAAATAGGTCACAGAGAGACCTGACCCCAGGGGGAAAAACAAGTTGTTTTCCACTTTTGGTGTTCAACCTGTTCTCTAAAAGTTACAGTAACAAGGGTTATCTCTGGGGACTTAGGATGGGAGGGAGGAGGCCTGGCTTTTATTTTATACTTTAAACACTGTGGCATTGTTGGAATGTTTTCCAGTGACACACACATCGCAGAAGTAAAAAGCCCATAGCAACAATGAAGATACTTGCTTCTAAGGAAGGCCGGGGGAGGCAATGAGAAACTGCCCGGCCCTGGGAGCTTCTGAGGCTGTGGGTTCTGCACTTCGGGGCCCTAGGTCTCTATATTGTCAGGCCTGTCCTGTGCACTGAAGGATATTTAGCAACATCCCACGTTTCTACCCACTGGGTGCCAGGGGAGAGCCCCCACCCCAAGTTGTAACAACCAAAAGGTCTCCAGACATTGCAAAATCACCCCCTATGATTTGGGGAAACACCCAGCCAGAGGGAATTTCAGAATGCACAGGTGTCTTCAGAGCCTCTGGGCCTGGTTGCTTCCTTCATCCCATCTCTTCAGTGGCTCTCTGCCAGGACTTCTCCATGGCCCCAGGAATCAGGAGACTTGGGTTCTGCCAGACCTGGGTCCTGCGATTCTTCTAGCCATGTGACCACGAGCCCTCCTGAGCCTACTTTGTTCAACTCTTAAATGGGATTAATAATAATAACATGGTGCACAGGACGTTGTGAAGGCCAGGTGTGAAGTTGCAAGCACGGGTGTGGGGTGTGACAGGCACTCCGTCAGTATCAGGACCCAGTGATCGACGGAGATGGAGAGATACGGTTCCCTAGCCACCACTTCCACAGAGCCCACCACACACATCTGTGCACGGCTGGAGTTCCCAGGCTCCAGGGGGTTCCCCCATGAGACTTTGGGACAAAGGCTGAAGCCAAATGGGCTCATGAGTCTTCCCTCCCTGACCACTCATCTCCTGTTATGAGAGAGGAAGAGCCTTTCATTGGGAGCAAACTTCCCTGGGTACTTTGGGTCCCCTGTCATTCTGCCTCTCTTGGAGAATCGACCCTATCCAGTGACTGAAAACTTCCCTTTTATGGACAACCAAGCTCTCCCTTTCCACTGGATCTTTCCCAATTGCTTTTAAAGTGCTCAGGTCTCGGGGCGCCTGGGTGGCTCGGTTGATTAAGCGACTGCCTTCGGCTCAGGTCATGATCCCGGAGACCCAGGATCGAGTCCCACATCGGGCTGCCTGCTCGGCGGGAGGCCTGCTTCTCCCTCTCTCACTCCCCCTGCTTGTGTTCCCGCTTTCCCTGTTTCTCTCTGTCAAATAAATAAAATCTTAAAAAAAAAATAAAGTGCTCAGGTCTCTCTTATCCTGAAACAAACAAAATGCCTTCCTTGACCCCAGTTCCTTCTCCAGCTCCTGCCCCGTCTCTCTCTTCTCATCTTACTCTTCGAAGGTAGTGCTCACTCAGCCGGTCCCAGACTGATCACACCATATTCCTTGCCCAAACTGTGGTTTTCTCCTGCTCCTCATCATGCCAAGAAAGAGGCACCCTTTTCATCTAGTTACGCAGACCTCACCCTATGAGTCATTCTCAGTATCTCCCACATTACCAACCCCACAGCCAGTCCTGGTCAGTTTGCTTCCTAAGTCACTTTGGCATTTACAATGATTTATTTCATTGTTCTAAGATTTCATTTATTCATTGGAGAGAGAGAAAGTGAGTGAGTGAGAGAGAGAGAGAGAGTGAGCACAAGCCAGGGGGAGAGGCAGAGGGAGAAGCAGACTCCTCACTGAGCAGAGGGAGAAGCAGACTCCTCAAGCAGGGCTTGATCCCAGGACCAGGATCATAACTCGAGCTGAAGGAAGATGCCCAACTGACTGAGCCTCCCAGGTACCCCAACGATGATTTATTTCTAAATATACAGTACATTCAAATATCAAAATAACATAAGGGATGGCATGGGGGAGTTCACCCCAACTCCATCAACCCCAACACCCCCACCCCAGATATACCCAAGTGAACCAGCCACCTTTATTAAGGAAGGTGGGTGGAAGTCTTCCCCTAGCATCTTTGTTTTGTTAAGATTTATGTATTTATTTTAAAGAGGAGAGAGAGAAGGGGGAGGAGCACAGGGAGAGATCTCAAGTAGACTCCCCATTTCCTGCGGGGCCTGATTCAGGGCTAGATCTCACAACCCAGAGATAATGACCTGAGCAAATTGTGAGCAACCAACGAGCCAACCAGGCACCCCCTTCCCCCTCCTCCTCATGGAAAAATGAACACATTGTATCTTCTTATTTCTCCCTTTCTTCCACAAATATACCATGCTACACATACTTCTCTACTTGGTGTTCTCACTAAACAATGGGTCTCGTCAAGCTTTCTGTTCAGCACTTAGAACTCTTCAGCACTCCGTTTATAGTCAGTCTGATTCTTTTAGGTAGCTCTACCATCATTTCTTTCACCAGTCTCTTATTTGTGAGCACCAGTTACATGCAATTTCTTACTGTTGTCTACAATACCGAAATATCTTTTAATCCACCAACCTGTTTCCATCTCCTTTGTCTCCATTCTGGGACAAGTCACCACCATCTTTTGCTGGGCTCAGCCTAATAGCTTCCTCAGCACTTGGCCCAAATCATCTCTTGGCCTCCCTTTGTACAAGCCAGAGTGGCCTTTCTAAGACAACAATGATCATGTTGTTCTGTTTAAAACCCTTCCATGGAATGTAAACTGGTGCAGCCGCTTTGGCTTTCCAGTGCTTGTAGGGTAAAGACAAAACCCCTCGTGATGGCCTATGAACCTTATCTAGTCCCCGCCCACCCTCCATCCTTACCCTGACTCACTCTGCCTTTCCCCTTCTCCACTCTGCTCTCACTGGCCACCTTCAGGTTCTTTCATATATGTGGTGCCCTCTGTGTGAGACACCCCCCCTTCCTCTGTTTACCTCTTTCATTTTGATTTGTCCTTCAGATCTCAGCTTTCTGGCCTCCTCAGAGAAGTCTGTCCTGCCCCCCATAGCAGGTTGGAGCCCAGTGTCATGGGTTCTCATTAAGACCTCGTGCTCCTCCTTTATGACCTTTATCCCAATTGCGGTTTCACATTTCTTTGCCTGATACTCAGATTCACGTGTGGCTCCTATTGCCATGCCTCCCCTTTCCCCAGAGACTATGAGACCCATGAGGGCAGGGGCCTTATTTCTGCATCTCATGAAGTCCCTGCATCTAGAAAATTGTTGACGGAACTGATGTAAGAATAAGGCATACGGGGGATGCCTGAGTGGCTCAGTTGGTTGAACATCTGCCTTCGGCTCAGGTCATGATCCTGGGGTCCTGGGATTGAGCCCCGCATCAGGCTCCCTGCTCAGCGGGAAGTCGGCTTCTCTCCCTCCCCCTCCCCCTGGCTCTGGAGCCCAGGATAGACAGCCTTACATATGGACTACTCAGTGGAGTCTCTCCCTAACAAGGAGAGCTCTCTTCTTTGCCTGGACCTCCCTTTCATTCACTGGACTCATTTGATGGTTGACCATTCCTTCCTCCTGGAAATCTCCTCTTGTCTTGATTTAATGCCCAGGCCTCCCTCCCCCTGACTGCTTCCTCCCTCCGCTCTCCTCTGAGATGTTGGGGTTCCCCTGGTTCCATCCCAAGTCCCTTTGCTTCTTACTGTGTACAGTTTTTCTCCAGCCATCTCGTCCATGCTCACAGCTTCCGCCGCGCATGTGCAAACTGCAGGTTTCCTGCCCGGTCTTTGTAACATGCCTCCAGCCCGGGTGCTAGTGGCCCCTCTGCCCTGGGAATATAGGCGGAGCCAGAGAGCAGAGACCGTATCTGTGTTTGCTTACTATGCTCCCCACAGCCCCTAAAGCAGAGCTTGGCCCCTAGCAGTCACCTAATAAGTATCGCCAAATGCACCCCACAGAGGGATTCCAAGCTACGATGTAGACAGCTGCCTTCTCCAGATGGGGTCTCTCTCTCCTGGGAGAGCACTGGCGCAGAGAGAGAGGGGTTGGGAGGGTAGGTGCCAGGTTCTGGCCTTTCCTATTCTGGGCAGATGATCTCACTCTGAGAATAAGGAAGAAGACAGAATTCCAGGCAAGAACCTGCACCCAGGAGCCGGTGATCCCTGAACCGGCCAACCCCGTCCTACGGGGTTGTTTTACCCCATTTGCAAACCACAGGTAATTCACCAGAACATGTGCCTGTATCATGTCCAGCTGGCACTTTGAAGGGGAACATGCCACTGTCCATGACCTGTGGCAATGTCATTGGGCCATAGTAGGGCATCAGCTGAGGCTGCATGAGCCAGGACGGGTTGCTGAGGTTGAACACTCCTACCACTTGGAAGAGGGGGACCCAAGCCACCCTGCTCCCAAGCCCAGGGCCTTCGTGACAAAGGTGAGGGCTTGGGGAGGCCAGATTGAGGGGCAGAAGAATCCTGCTTGTAATTCTGAGTGCTTGTGACACAGCCTCCTGAGAGTGAAGGCGAGGGCCCTGTCTTCTCCAGATGGAGTCTCTCTCCTGGCAGAGCTGGCTCAGAGAGAGAGAGGGGCTGGGAGGGTAGGTGCCAGGTTCTGGCCTTTCCTATTCTAGGCAGATGACCTCACTCTGAGAATAAGGAAGCTGCACAGAAACACAGAATGTTCTAAGTAAGAGCTGAAGAGGCCCTTGGAGACCACCAGTTCCACCTACCTTGTGGTTCTGAGGGGAAAAAATGGAGGCTCAGATTCAGGAAGAGACTCTCCTGT
Source organism: Spilogale gracilis (assembly GCA_004023965.1). Taxonomy (NCBI): domain Eukaryota; kingdom Metazoa; phylum Chordata; class Mammalia; order Carnivora; family Mephitidae; genus Spilogale; species Spilogale gracilis. The sequence goes on along the minus strand of PITA01000085.1, from coordinate 54,108 downwards.
AGTCATTAACTAGCAGACCAAGGTATCTGGCTTATCTCTTCACCAATTGCCTTGGGCCTGCTCAGCCCTATAGAGCTGACAGTCTCCTGCTTACAGTCTCCCGCTGAGAAGCAGGAGAGGCAGACCACAATTTTTAAAGGAAGGAAGGAAGGAAGACTAAAATACGTGGCATGAAAGGTGGTGCTCCGTGTTATGGAGGCAAAGAATGCAGAGAAGGAGGATTGGGAGTGTTGGGGGTTTGCAATTTCAGAAGGAGTGGGCAGGGAAGGCCTTCTTGAAAAGGGGTCTCTTGCGGCAAACTTAAAGGGGGTGTTCTCCCAAAGCGCTGTGGGAACACCCAGGAGTGGGCCTCAACCTCTGATCGGCCATGTTGGGTCGGCCATGGTGGCCGGGCTTCCTAGGAGGCTGTCATATGGATTTTGGCCCTGTCACAGGGCCAGGCATAGGCATATCTTTCACCCCAAAACTGGTCACAAAACCAAAGGCCTAGGACACCCTGGGTCAGGTAATTATAATAGTAAAAATGATAACAATGATAGCAGTAGTAGTAAAATTTAACCTGTGTTAAGCCCTATCTTGTGCTCTCACATCATCCACACGGTGGCCCTTTGAGGCAGGTGAAAAAATGGAGGCTTAGAGCTGTAATGACACTTGCCCAAGATCAGAAAGCAGCAGAATCAGGCTTGGATCCTAGGTGTTTGAGAGGTCTATGCCGGAGCAGTTGTCTGGAGATGGAGGGCAGTTTGCATGATCCCTTGGGTTTTTGCAAGGGCCGTAGGGCTGGGCATTGTAGAGGGAGATGAAAGGCCGTCTAACCCGGCAGCTGACCTGAGTGTAGGACTGTATTTGAGGCCTCCCCAGGAAAGGGGGATATCATCTCCTCTGGAACATGAGCTCTCTTTGACCCCCTGCTCTATTACTGGTGCCTAAGACAGTACCTGGCCCATGTTAGGGGGTGAATAAATATTGAAACGAATGAGCAAATAAAAGAACAAAGATTCCCCCTCTCATTTATAAAAGGCCAGCCCAGCCACAGAGACCATCATCATTCTGAAGAGCCAGGCAATCTGGACTTCTGCCTCCTTGAGAAGGCTCGGTGGGGAAAGGCTCGGATGAACAAGGAGTTAGGGAGTCTCTGCTGGGGCTGGGGGCTGGGGCAGAGCCTGGAGAGCCCCCTTCTGTGAGCTCTGTGCTGAGTGCCTGACATGCACCACCTCATTTCATCCTGCCCGTGGAGGATACTAGGATACATGAGGAAACTGAGGCACAGAGAAGTTAAACAGCTGGCCCTGAGTAGCCCCAGCTTTGTAGAGCAGAGCTGGGTTTGAACTTGGAAATTTACAGGAACTGGCAGGGTGGGCCACCTGCTTGGTGTGCTCTTTTGGCCCCTTTGCGGTCTCCCTGACCCCAACCTCCCAAGCTTCTTTGCTCTGCAGCCCCACCTGCATGCCGGAGCCCTGTGTCTTCAGTCTCCCTGGAAAGTAGAGGCTCCAACAGAGAAGCTCTTTCCTCCCATGACCCACCCCAGAATTCAGGGCAGGGCCAGGCCTTGTATGAAAGAACAGGCCGGGAGTGAGGTGAACATGTCAAAATTTCTAGCGAGTATGCCCACTGTGTGAAGGAGAAAATAATTTTGCCAGTCAAGAGCACGTTATCTGAACGTCAACGCTGGGATTTGGAGCTGGGTGCCTGTGACTCTGGGGTGTGTGAAGCACCCTCTTCACCTCACATGGGCTACTCCTCTTTTGTCCTCATATAGTAGGACTGGGAGTGGCGATGGTGGTGGTCAACCCGGCTGTCTTATCCCGATCCCCTGCTCCAAAGCCAGGCTTGCTGTTCCTGGTGGTTCCCTCCGAGGCCCCAGCTTGGTGGGGAAGCTTGCTCCCAGCCCCCTCCCTCCGCAGTGGCAGCAGCCAGGAGGGGAAATTGGCCATTCCACCTTGACAGAGGAGGGGCTGTTGCATTGCATCATGGCAAGGACTGGAAAGGGACTGGCAGGTCAGTAGGAATGCCTCTGGCTCTGCTCTGGTGCACGCCCACGGCTGTGTAGCTTGGTGGGTGGGCCTCTGCCTCGGGACCGAGCAGGTCTCTGCTCTGCTGTGGCCTATCCCGTCCATAGAGGGGATTCATTTTTCATGGCGATGACCGTATTTTCTATTTTAAAGATTTCAAACTGCTTTTCTCTCCCTATCTCTCTTCCTCCTTTTGTGCAATCCTATGTCATCCTTTTAAGGACGATCCTGCCTTTTTTTTTTTAAGATTTTATTTATTTATTTATTTATTTTTAAAGATTTTATTTATTTGACAGAGAGAAATACAGCCAGAGAGGGAACACAAGCAGGGGGCGCGAGAGAGGGAGAAGCAGGCTTCCCGTGGAGCAGGGAGCCCGATGTGGGACTCGATCCCAAGTCTCCGGGATCATGACCTGAGCTGAAGGCAGTCGCTTAACCAACTGAGCCACCCAGGTGCCCCAAGATTTTATTTATTTATTTATTTGTTTGTTTGTTTGTTTGTTTGTTTGTTTATTTGACAGAGAGAGCATTAGAGGGGAGAAGGTCAGAGGGAGAAGCAGACTCCCCATGGAGCTGGGAGTCCAATGCGGGGCCCCATCCCAGGACTCCAGGATCATGTCCTGAGCCAAAGGCAGTCGCTCAATCAGCTGAGCCAGCCAGGAGCCCCGATCCTGCCATTATTTATCTCTGCGAGCATCCTAGACAGGCTTATTTTTCAAAATCTGTCAGCCTGCTCTCCAAAACTTCATCTGGAGTAAATTTATGTGCTGATTGTAGATTTTGCTGGCTCTCTTTGAGAGATTAGATTTCTTTATGTGTTTTGGAATACGGGGTTGTAGGCTCATTTGGAGAGGGAGAGTTGGGGCTGTTTTGTTTGTGTTTACATTTCAGTGTCTGTCTCTCTCCCCCTCAGTGCTACCCCTCCTTCAGTGTCTGGTGGTTTTGTGGTCACCTCCCCTGGTCCCCCAGCCCCCTCCCCAGTCCAGAATCAGGTCTTAGGATGGCAGCTCAGAGCTCTGGCCCAGGGCATGTCAAGGCTCTCCTAATCCAACCTGGAGCCCTCCTGGCTCGGTTTACTTCCTGGTTGTGCGGCTCGGTCCGGCCTCTGCTAGACTCCCACAGGCCTTGTAGGCAGAATTGCCCACAGCTGCTGTTATTTCCAGCTCTTACTGGGACAGCCTTTTCCTGGCCATCACTGGGAGCCTGGCTCTGGCCTCCCAACCCATGGTAGGGTGCTTATTGCCCCCCGGGAATTGAGTTCTGCCCCCCACCCCAGATCCATGTTCTGACCGGGGGGCTGTTGGGCTATGGCGGTGCTCACAGCTACACACTTTTGGGCACATTGAGTACCTCAGCTTTTGAGCCAGACTGCCTCTGGGTAGGGTAGGGGGTGGGGTTCTTCTGACAGTGTGTTGATCAGCCAGTACTCTGGGTTTGGTACAGAGAGATCTGTGACCGCCTGTCCTCTATGTGCTAGAATCCTAAATTGTCTAACCAATCCCCTAGGGTTGGACTATTAGGTTGTTTCCCATTTGGGGCTAATAGAAAGAGGTAATCAACCTCCTTCAAGTACTTGCCTAATTCTTCATGCTAAGTTGCTGGATCAAAGGGTGCACCCACGTTCCAATTGGATATATGTTTCTTTTCAAGTGTTATCACCCCACCACCTCCCCCCATCATCCCCGCTGCTGCCGCCAATGCACCGTCACCAGCATCTGGCTTGTGAGACAGAACAAAAAAGGCCCTGAAAATAAATAAGACTCTGCTTTTGTAAATGCTATGGTCTTGTACACAGGTGAGGCATTCTTAGATTGCTTCTTCTGTATCCCTGGGGCTTCTGGAATCCCAGCTGCTTCCCAGGAGTTCTTTCAGTTAACCGGCATGACATGCCCACAGGCTAGGGTAAGGCCAGGCTCAGAGAGGTCAGATGGCTGCCTGAGCTGTCACTGATAGGAAGGAGTCCAGGAGCTGAGGAGCAGCACAGACGTTCCCTAGTTGGCTGAACTCCAGAGAGGAGGCCTTCAGGTCTTCTCTGATCCAGGCATTTAGGACCTTGTCCCCCTCTATGGGGTCACACTATGCAGGGGCTGTGGCTCTAGATGTCTGGTTTTCAGCACTCCCATGCAGCCTTCACCCTGTGCGATGACAAGCACTAGATTTGCCAGTTAGGCTCTGCAGCTCACTAGTTAAGAAGTCATGGGCTCAGGATGCCTGCGTGACTCAGTCAAGTAAACGTCTGCCTTCGGCGCAGGTCATGATCCCAGCCAGGGTCCTGGGATCAAGCCTGGGGTGGGGGGGGGGCAGCTCCCTGCTCAGCGGGGAGTCTGCTTCTCCCTCTGCCCCTGCCCCTACTCATGTTTTCTCTTTCTCTCTCTCCCTCAAATAAATAAATAAGAAGCCATGCCCCCCCACTTCCTCTTCCTCCTCCTCCTCCTCTTCCTCCTCCTCCTCCTCTACTGTTTAACTGGAGGCAGCTGGGTACTAGGGATAACACATGAGCTCCAGATTCAGATAGGCCTGGATTTAAATACCAGCTCTGCCACTTTGCTGCTGCCTGAGCTTGGGCAAGTCGCTTCACTTCTCTGGGCCTCCGTTTCCACAGCTGTAAAGTGGGAGGAATAAGACCTCACCTGGAGAGGCATTGTGAAGATGAAAGGAAGCTCTGAGTGTCTGGCACATAAAAGAGAATCAAAGAAAGTGTGTTTCTAAAAGAAAAAAAGAGACTGACCAAGAAATAGACTCTTAACTACAGGGCATAAACTGATGGTTGCCAGAGGGGAGGGAGTGGGGGATGGGTGACATAGGTGATGGGGATGAAAGAGGGCACTTATGATGAGCACCAGATGTTGTATAGAAGTGTTGAATCACTAGATTGTACACCTGAAGCTAATATTACACTGTATGTTAACTACCCGGAATTTTAAAAAAATGGACATGCAAAGTCTGGTTCTGGCAACAAGGCTGAAAGGCCCCACTATGTTCCCTCCTGCCAAAAAGGAGGAAAAGACCCACAGAACCCGGAACGCTGGCCTCTGTGTACCTTCTCTCATCCCCTGCTTCTCTCTGCCAGGACCTTTGGCAGAGCTGCCCTGGCTGAGCTGCCCAACGCTAGTGTGGGCCACCCAGCTGGGACCCCGGACCCCGCTACCAACAGGAGCCTGGCGCCTGACTCTGTGACCTGCTGCAGGAGAGGGTGGGAAAATGGGGCTGCTGCTGGGGCCTCCAGCCTGCCCATGGTCTGGGGCTATAGCCTGCAAACAGGCTTCTGCTGCGTTTCCTCAGGGGGTTGCTTGTGGCCTATTGGAAGGCCGCAGGCAGCAAGAGAAGGTCCTTTCTCCCCTCGAAGAGCCTGTATTTGCATCGCCTCTGCGGGGAAGTTGAGGCTTGGACCTGCCTTGGGTGGAAATCCCTGAGTGGGCCCAAAACACTTCAAATCAGAAACTCATCTACCCGCTCTGTTCTGGACAGAGTGGCAAGGGGGGGCATGCCCCAGCCACTCCACAGATGGGAATCTGAGGTCACCTCAAGGTCCACAGTGGGAGAAGAGGGGAAGCCCTGGAAAAGTGAAGATTTCCCTTTGCTCAGTGCCACGAAGATACTTGATTGCGGGCTCAGTGTGAGGGAATGGGTTGCCTGTTAGCAGAGGTGAGACAGGAAAATTTGGCAGCCCAAATGGCCACAGCTGTCACAGCTGAACACCCAGATCTCAAGTCAGGCAGAAAGGCTCTGTCTCTGAAACCTAGCAAGATTGGAACTGGAGATCCAGGCCCTCCCAGCCTGGGTCACTGGCACACTCCTGAGTGTCTCTGGCCAATTGTCTTCCAGCCTCTGCCCATTGGTGACAGGCCAGTGTTCCTTGAGCTCCACCAGGCCTGCACCTCAGCTCACCCTCTCAACTGCGGCTTGCATGATCTCACCCACCCCTCAGGCTACAATGTAGCATCACCTGTGTGCCGATAATAATATTAAGATCTAAGAGTCCTTGGGTGTTTTCCTCCGTGCCAGGCACTGCCCTAAGCATCACACGTGTGTGAGTTCATTTAATCTTCGCAACCACCCAGCAAGGTTGGCGTTCTCGTTACCCCATCACATAGACAAAGAAACTGAGGCCCGGAGAGATTTGGGGACGGGCCTCAGCTTGCCCAGCTAGTAAGGGGCTGATGCCTCCTAAACCACCCTCTTTTTAGCTGGTTCCTCTCCTCTCCTTACCTCCTACTGCGCACAGCATACCTTTACTGGGATGTCTCAGACATTTCTCAAAATCACCAGCCAAAAGTGCACTGGTGTCTTGTACCCACCCCCAACTTCAAAACCTCCTCCTTGGCAGCCCCTTCCCAGAGTCTTACCTCCCATGGTGTCTCTTTCATCCACTAGAACACTGAGCTTATCTCACCTTCCTTCCTTTCCCCCCGTAACACCTAGAGTCCTATGCGTTTTAGTTTAAATCTCCCACCTCTTCAGAGAGAAGAGCATTCCTCAGGAATCCTCCCGTCTTCATCTTTACCTTTAATTCTGGTCTTTGTATCTCATGCTTCAGGCCCCATCTCCTTTGTGCCCATGGCCCTTCCTCCCTTGAAATCCTTCCATGACTCCCCATAACCAAATTTCTTCTTCTAGTTTTTTTTTCTTTTTTAAATTTTTTAAAGATTTTATTTATTTATTTGACAGAGAGAAACACAGCTAGAGAGGGAACACAAGCAGGGGGAGTGAGAAAGGGAGAAGCAGGCTTCCCACCAAGCAGGGAGCCCAAAGAGGGGCTTGATCCCAGGACTCTGGGCTCATGACCTAAGCCGAAGACAGATGTTTAATGACTGAGCCACCCAGGTGCCCTCTTCTTCTAGTTTTCAAGGCCTCCCACAGTTGGAGTTCAAACTACCTGTGGAGCTTTGTCCTTTGCTCTCCCATCCATTCCTCTAGCTAATCTGGCCTCTTTGCTATCCTTCCGTTGGACCTGTCCATGACTTGACCCCATCTTTGGTGTACCCAAATCTCACCCCCCACACTACTCCACACCCTTGAAGTACTCCCCTCCTTCCCGTTCATCCATCCCAAATGTTCATCTTCAAAACCCCCTTCTGAACACCACCTCCTCTGTGAAACCCTCCAGGCCTCTCCTGTTGGATGTGCTCTTGTCTATTTCTGGACGACAGCAGTGTGATATGAGGGTCAGGAGAGACCTTTGGAATTGGAGAAGACACTGAGCCTGACTCCTGACTCTGGGTGGTTGGACATCGGGGAAAGCCCTCTAACTACTCTGTGCCTCAGTTTTCTCACTTAGAAAAAAACAGCCCAGAGCACCTATCTTCTGGATTGTGAGGGCTGAGAAAGAGATGATGGGCACCAGGTGGCCAGGCCGTGGGAGAGCCCCTCTCCTTTTCCCAATGGCACTCCATGCCCACAGGCCTCCAGTCTACCTCCCATCACCGAGGGTTGTTCAACTACCAACGACCCCCAGGAGGTTTTCTACTGCTTCCTTTTCCTCCTGGCCCAGCACCCAGTGGCCCTAAGAAACCCCCGAGGGAGGGAAGCCGTGGTAGGGAACAGCCTTGCCGGACGGCCTCAACTGGGGACTTAAGGTACAGGTTTTCCCCAGTCTTAGCAAACAAGGTCTGGGTTGTTGCGTTGTGTAGGTGATGGTGGTGGTTCCCAGCTCCGGCAGGTGCCAGGGGCCTCCAGTAATAATAATATACACTGGTTTGGGAGGCCAAGCACAAACCTCCACCCTTTGTTAGCTAGAGCAGTCTCGTGGCATGGTCTTTTTTTCCCCAAGAAAGGCTGTTTTGCTGAGCATCACTGGATTCAGGGAGCAAGATAGGAACTCGGACCCAAGAACCTTGTTCTGAGAGGAGGCCTGTACACCTTATTCCTAAATGTGTATACACCATCGGGCTTTTTGGCTTTGCTCCCTAGGTCACAGGTCCAAGGACAGATGGGGCATGTTTCAGTCTGAACGCACAATCTGTACTCTTCTGTGTTCTCTCCCAGCCTAATCAAAGTTTCCTCTGGAACATTACTTTCCTGTTCCTTTAACACTGGCTTCAGGGTCATGATAAACAGATAGAGTGCTGAGTCCAGCAAACTGAGCCCAAAAGGCCCGAGACCAAGCAACCCTTGCATTGCACGGCCTGTAGTCATTATCAGGCACAAACCCATTCCCTGAATCAGAGACTCCTGGAGTAGCAACGCCAAGAGAGTCCCCTTGCCTTTACAGCTGGGGAGACTGAGGTCCAGAGAGGGCTAGGAGCTAACTCAAAGAACGCACAGCAAGACAGTGGCCGGGCCCAGGTCTCCAGACTCCCAGCTCAGGGTCCTATCCTTTCTGCTCCGTCCTTGACCTTCTCTGCAGAAGTGGTGATAACTGGTGGGAGAAGCTGGGGATAGGGGCCTGTAGGAGGCAGGGACTTGAGGAGAGGGAATGGGGGATTGCAAAGTCACTGGGAATCCAAGCCCCCAGCACTGAGTGGCAGCCCACCCTGGAGACATGAGCCCAGCTATCAAGCTGCTTCCACTGCTGAGGATTAGCACAAACATCCTCCAGCTGGGGGCCTCCCTCCTGGCCAGCTGCGCAGGCTTTGGGTGGCAAGCCCCAGATGCAGGAAGCCCCAGGCTAGAGGCTGGACTTTCTCTCTAGTGACGTTGTGTGCTCTCTCGGCATCCAGAGGGCATGGGGCAGCCTCTGGCTCATCTCTGCTGTCAGGCTCAGTGAAGGACAGTCAACACTCCTGGCTGATCAAAGGCACTCCCACCCTTTAGCCTCAGGAGTTCTGGGGGCGAAGGGGAGTGGTAAGAGCCCACATGCCATCCTGCCACGCTTTGAAGTTCCAGTGCATTCTGGGAAGGGACTTGCTTTGGGGTGGGACCCCTGCAACACAAACCTAAGAAAAATTCTTGCCATATGTTGTGACAGAGGCAAGAGAGCTGAGTCCTAACACCTCTGGCCAGTCCCTTCGACTCTTTGGGCCTATCCCCCCCCCCATCTGGGCCAGTTGGACCCCACTGAGTAAGGGCCAGGCCAGCTCTGCCATCCGTGATTCAGATTTTTCTCTTCCTTCTATCTGAGGTCAGGTGGGCGAGGAGGCCCAGGGCAGGCTGGTGGACAGAGACAGATACAGTCTGGCACTGAGGACAGGGTTGGTGGGACAGCTGGAAGTGGAGGTAATGTATTCACTTATTAAATCAACTTATTCATCGTTAAACACCTACTATGTGCTTTAGCCTGAGGCCTTGGAACTAGGGCACCCTAATGTTCCACTACCCAAGAGACCTCGATTCGGAATTGGTCCAACCCCTCATGGAGTGCTGAGTCTCTTCTAGAATGAGGACTGGTATCCTGGTTCTTCAATTTCAGCCAGCAGGACCATATCCAGCTAAGTTAAACCCAAAAAAGATCTACTGGAAGACATTGGGATGGCTCAGAGCCTAGTTGGGGAAGGCAGATAACCAATCTCAGGGAAAAGGCACCCAGTGAGGCAGGGAAGAATGTCACAGAGCCAAAGGCACTGCTCCTCCTCTCCCTTCCTCTACCCAGGTCAGATGACAAATGAAGTTGGGAATAATTTCTTAAATGTCCCTGTTTCTTCTTCTTTTTTCTTTTTTTTAAAAAAATATTTTATTCATTTATTTGACAGAATGAGAGGAAACACAAGCAGGGGGAATGGGAGAGGGAGAATCAGGCTTCCTGCAGAGCAGGGAGCCCAATGTGGGTCTTGATACCTGGACCCTAGGATCACAACCCGAGCCAAAGGCAGACACCTGATGACTGAGCCACCAAGGTGCCCCAATGTCCCTGCTTCTCTATGTGGGGAACAACTGGTTGGCTGTTGGGGATCTGGGAGAGGGAGCTCTTTGAGCTTCTGGCCTTCTCCCCTCACATAGGTCCCTCCCTGCCCTTTCTTGAACTACTAAAGCCTAGTCCCAAGGTGCCTCTGTTTTCTAATTGCCCAAGCCCTTGGGGCTTCTCCCAACAGCACAGGCATTCCCATGCTTTCTGGACCTGTCATGGTCTCCAAACAACTTGTTCTTTTCCTTTCTGTGAGTGTCCTTCAGCATCATGTTTGGACGGGCCAACATAGCCCTTTCCATCAGTCGTCCTGATCACCTTGCACTTGGGCCAGGACTAGTTCAAAGTCCTGTGGACTAGTGTGTGGAATCACCTCTGGGCAAACAGTGAAACTGGAGTGCCAAAACCCTCTGCCGTCTTCCAAGGGGGGCACCTGATGGAAGAACAGTATGGTCCAGACCTGTGACTGTCTTCACGAGAGTCAGAGGAGAACCGGGTTTGCTCCAAGTCCCAGGTCCTGAGAGAGCCTCGTACCAGCCTGCCTAGAAGCTGGGCTGTGTAGGGGGTGGGGCAGGCTGGATGTGGGAACCACGCATGGGACTGATTGTGCTGACCACAACTTGTAGCTATTTGGTGAGCCTTCCTATCAGATGCAAGGGTGATCCCTGCAGCCTCCACATGGCCCACTGAGATGGCAAAGTCCTGCCAAGATGGGGACCATGGGAGAAAAGCAAAACTGGCCTCACAACATTAGGGACACTATGTGACTTGTTTAAGGTTCTGTAGATGATAATGAGCAGAGCTGGAACTCCCAGGTCCTCAGCCAGGCAACAAAGCGCTCTAGCGAGGCCCACACAGTTCTGTCTCTTCCCAAGAGCTTTTGGAACTCTCTCCCACCCCGGGCCTCCTACCCCAGGCCTTAGCTTGCTCACATAGAACCATTGTGTGTCAGAACTCAAGGAGACTTCTGAAATTATCAGTCCAGCCCTCCCCTACACACACACACACACACACACACACACACACACACACATGCACGCGCATGCACACAGAACACAGATGGGAAATGAAGGCTTGATAAAGGGAGAATGCCCAACGTTGGCATGGGACTCAGTGGGTTCAGAAGTCAGATCTCCAGATTTCTCCAGCAGCCTTTGCTCTGCAACCGGCTCTGAGTGCCTTCCTGTTCTTCTCACCTGGTGATTCTATCACAGCAGCTGTTGCTACTTCGAGTTTCGCATGCGGGGCCGGGCTTCTGGCTGGAGATGCCTCTACCCTCCGCCTGAGCCCAGAGCGCACCAGGATCGTCTGGGGATGCAAAGCCACCCCTGGTGGAAGAGCTGCCCCGCTTTTGGCCCACTTCCTTCCCTTCTGATAAAAATCCATGGAGAGAGGTAAGGCCCAGGCAAAGCCGCCCAGGAAGCTGATGGAAGAGGCCTCTCCTACCCCTTTCATCAAAGCCTTGAAATCCAGAACTTCAAAGGCCCCAGGGAGGAAGTAAAAGGAAGCTGAGTTGCTAAGTGGTCTACCCTCAACCCTCACTGCAGATGCCTGGCATCTGGACAGCCTCTCCACACACCACTAACCAGTTTCCCACCCCTCCGCTTGTCTCAGCCACACAAAAGGGTGGTTTTCCCCATTGGCCAGATGGAAGCTCAGAGAGGATAAGAAACCTGCCTGAGGTGGCCCTAGCGAGTCATCAAGCGTTAGAGACCATTCTGCATACCACAATTCCATCTGTGACACCAACTCCCTTAGCTTTCTGCCTTACCTATGGGCCCAGGCCTAGGGTGCCTGAATCACTGCCCCAGCCAGGGGGTACAGGACGTGGGCATCAGGCCGGCAGGGACCGTAAGAGAGCAGGGCTGGGGACAGGGGAGGGTGACGAGGGCCAACATGACACAGAAGAGCAAATCTATCCCTGCCCCAGGTTTCCTTCATTGCTCTCTCATCTGAAGGGCTTTCTTTAGCATTTCTTCTAGAACAGATCTCCTAGCCACAAATCGTCTTAGTTTTCCTTCATCTGAGAGCTTTACTTATGCTTCATTCCTGAAGGATAGTTTCACTGTTGACTGTTCCTTTCTTCTTGGATTTTGGAAATATTGTGGTACTTCCTTCTAGCCCCCATGGCTTCAGGTGAGAACTGCACTGTCGCTCATGCTCAGCTGTCTTCTGACCTTAAGGGCCTACTCAAAAGGAGGCCTAGCGAGGGAGGAGACTCTAAGTCTAGGGACTGGGAGTTGGCCCACAGCCCCACTACTTCTGAGCTGAATGACACAGGGCGAGCCCCTCCACCACTCTGAGCCTCGCCATTGACATGGTTGCCACGAGTGCATGGGATGGCACAGTCACACCAAGGGCCTCTCTTGGCAGCTCTGCCATTCTCTGGATCTCTGAGAATTCTTAGGCTCCCTAGAACAGTAAACGTCTGGTAAAGAGAACCAAAGACACGGAGAGAACCGTGTCTCTCTCCACCTTCACCCCGTATAATCCACTCTGGCAGCCAGGCCTCCGCAGGGGCGCCCATGCTCTCCTTCATGCCTCCATTTTATTTCCTCAGTCTGGGAAATCCTTTCTGCCTTGTCTACTTGGCAAGGCCTTGCAGAAGCAATACTAGTTCTTCACCTCTCTACGCCTCAGTTTTCTTCTCTGTAAGTTGGGGAAGATAATTATACCTACCACATAAAGTTGTTGTGAGGATTACACAAGCTACTTCCGGCAAAAGGTTTCCAACAACGTCTGGCCCATAGGAATGAGCTCATCAGTATAATTTTTATTGCCGCTATTATAGCGTGGCAGTTAAGCACACAGACCCTAGAACCAGACCACCTGTGTTCAGATCCCGGCTCCAACACTCGCTGTGTTACCCCAGTCAAGTCTTTTTTTAGATTTTATTTATTTATTTGAGAGAGAGTGAGTGAGAGAGAACATGAGAGGGGAGAAGCTCAGAGGGAGAAGCAGACTCCCCACAGAGCTGGGAGCCTGATGTGGGACTTGATCCCGGGACTGTAGGATCATGACCTGAGCTGAAGGCAGTGGCTTAACTAACTGAGCCACCCAGGCGCCCCCCCCCCCAGTCAAGTCTCTTAACCTCTATCTGCTCCTGTTGTCTCAACTCTAAAAGGGGGATAATAATAGGCCCCACTTCATAGGATTGGTAACAGGACCGAATGAGACAACAGGTGTGAACACTTGGCACAGGCCCTGGCCCACAGTGAGCGCTCAATAAATGTTAATTATTATTTTGATGATTGCTGTCCTCGTTTCATCTTCCTTCCTCCTAAGAAAGAGAGGAAGCAAGTGTTCCTGGAACTGATGCTAGGAAGGGACACCCATGGACCCATGCCACTCTTGGGCCACATCAGAACCTTGGTTCTGGCTAGGAGATGCTCTTGTGAGGCCTGTTCTCTATGCCTGAATTGTCCTCTGCCTCAATGCAGCTTCTGGGCCTTACCTTTGAGGAGCTTCCCCCAGCTTCTTGAGGCTGCCTGAATTCTAGGGATCCTCCAGGGCACCACTTGACATAACATCTGAAGTTCTAGCATCCTGTTCTTCTGGGTCTGCCTGGGGCAGAGTGATTTCTGCACTAGAGCCCTCGATTCTACCCGTGGGTCTGCCCCTCGACTTGCTGTGTGAACTTGGATCAGTCCCCACTTCTCTCTGGGCCTCGCTTTCCCATCTGTACATGAGAAGTGGGGTCCAGATGGTATTTACGGCATCTCCCAGATGGGTGAGTCCTAGTAGTACTTGCTGCAGTCATTTGGGGCTGAGCTAGCCCAGTACCTGACATCACATGTTTGATGAGTGGAATCAGACCGAACTGAAGTGGACACAGGAAAATGCTGCAACCCAATCCCTCTTAGGCCACCAATCTGCCCTGTGGCTAAGCCCTTAGCCATCTCTGGCTACCCAACTCCTCAGTGTCTATAACTTAGGGGCTGAGGACAGAGCCTGGCTTCTGCCTGGAGGCTGGAGCCCTGGGGCCCCAGCAGGAATGTTGCTGGGTTGATTTTGGTCCTCTAAACTGGAAGCCTGGAGCATCTACTTTAGCTCTCCCTTCCTGGAGTGGGAGCCCAGGCTGTGGTGGCTTGCCCTGGCTGCCAGCCATACGCCTCACACCAGAGCACAGCCCAATGTCAGGGCAGTCCTGCATAGCAACACTCCAGACAACAAAGGCCCCTTAACCTTCCTTCTCTAGCAGGATGGGGTCCAGAACAGGGCGTAGGGTGGCTGTCAGAACACTAGGAAGGCACAGACCGTCCCTGTGGGGTCCCTGTACCCCACCCCTCCTCTGAGAATCTTGGCAGGGGTCACAAAGGCTGCCCCCTCTGAGCTAGGCAAGACTGTGGAGAAGTGTGGCTGATAGAGACTAAGGCCTAGGACCTGACAGGCCACTGGGCTTTTAGAAAAGGGCTAGCTATCTTCCATCTTCACTGAAGTAAGGAAACAGTCAGGGAAAACAAGACGATTGGTGGGTTCAAAAGACTAGCCTCTGTCCCAGGGCAGCCCTGCAGAGACAACGGGACTTCTGGCAGGCCCCTTCAAGCCACCCTCTACACTGCTCCCAGAGATACCTTGCCAGCAGGCTTGATCAGATTCTCTCTTTAATTAAAACACTGCATGGGGTGCCTGGGTGGCTCAGTCATTAAGCATATGCCATCGGCTCAGGTCATGATTCCAGTCCTAGGATTGAGCCCCATGTTGGGCTCCCTGCTCGGCGGGACGCCTTCTCCCTCTCCCACTCCCCCTGCTTATGTTCTCTCCCTAGCTGTGTTTCTGTCAAATAAATAAATAAAATCTTTTTTTAAATTTTTTTAAAGATTGTATTTATTTACTTGAAAGAGAGATAGATTACAGGTAGGCAGAGAAGCAGGTGGGGGGTGAAGCAGGCTCCCTGCTGAGCAGAGAGCCCGATGTGGGGCCTCGATCCCAGGACCCTGAGATCATGACCTGAGCCGAAGGCAGAGGCTTTAGCCCACTGAGCCACCCAGACGCCCCAATAAATAAAATCTTTTAAAGAATTGCAGTGACTCCCTAGCACCCACAGGGGAGGACCTAGCCCTCCATTCAAGGAGCTAAGGCCCTTCCCAGTATGGCCCCAGCCTACCTTTCCACAGGATTTGCACCTCTCCCCACCCCGCCCACCCTGCAGCACAGCTGCTCTGGCTCCTGGGTTTCTCCAGCCACTCCTGTGCTCTTGCATGCTTCCAGTTTGTTCCCTCTGCCTGAGAAATCCTTTCTCTCCCTCCTACCCGGCTAACTTTTTCTGATCCCTGCAGCCCCAACTCAAATGTTCCTTATGCCGGTACAAAGTTAACTCTTCCCTCTTTGGTGCTTCCACAGAATTGCCATCAGACCTTTCTTCATCCAACCGGCACTTACTGAGCACCTACTTATGCCAATCACTGTTCTAGGCACTGGGGTGAAGGTGGTAAAAACCGATGTCATAGACTCTACCCTCCTGAACATTACACGTGGGGGTCACAGAGAACAAATAAGCAAACAAACAAAAGCAAAAGAGAATTTCGCGGATGGTGAGGGGTGCAGGGTATGCTGGTAAATGTTTAATAAACAGCCATGGAGGACGGAAGCTCTGAGCTACAGCATCTGCTGATTTTCCTGACATAACTCCATCCATCCTGGTGGATTCCAAGCTACTAACCTGAAGTCACTGAACACAGAGACGGCAAGGGCCCCCAAATAGAAGACAAGGAATTAACAGAAGAAAAAGAAGTAACTGGGGTATGGGGTGGCGGCAGGGGTGGGTGTTACTAGATCATATTAGGTGGTGGAGAGTGGGGGTCAGGGAAGGACTCTCTGAAGTGAGAGGTGACATTTAGGGGGTCATCTTAATGACAAAGAGCCAGCCATGCAAAGATCTGGGAGACACTACTGGCCCCTTGGGTTTTTAAAAATGCTTTTCCTATTGATCCTAAGTGTAGAGCACCATGCATTTTTACGTATCAGCCTAAATGATCACCACCTAGGTAGAGATACAGTACATTTCTAGAGCTTGACTTTTGAGGTGCTTTCCCACCAGACAGGACCAGGGTGTATAGAGAGGAAGAAACAAAGAGAGGAAGAAAGATACATGACCCATGCTGCTGCCCACGGAAAGGCAGGGCTCCCTGGGAGAGTCTGCATGTGGTCTCTGCCCCCTCCCAACACTTTGCTTAGGAGGGAGGCAGGCCAGCAATCATTTTTGCCACTTTCCAGAAAAAGTAACCAAGGTCCCATCACCTGAAAAGTATTGGAAGAGAGATTAAAACCTGGGTGTCTGACTCAAAGCCAGTAGGTTGAGGGCATCTTATGGGTGTTCAGGCCTGGGACTCTGGGGGGTTGACCTAACCTCACGGAGGCAGAATAACCTCTTTGACATTGGCCACAGCAACTTCTTTCAAGACATGTCTCCAAAGGCAAAGGAAACAAAAGCAAAAATGAACTTTTGGGACTTCACCAAAATAAAAAGCTTCTGCACAGCAAAGGAAACAGTCAACAAAACAAAGAGGCAACCCACGGAATAGGAGAGTATATTTGCCAATGACACTACAGACAAAGGGCTGATATCGAAGATCTGTAAAGAACTACTCAAACTCAACATCAAAAAAGAAGATGAACACATCAAAAAATGGGCAGGAGACAGGAAGAGGCATTTCTCCATAGAAGACATACAAATGGCTAACAGATACATGAAAAAATGTTCGTTATCACTAGCTATCAGGGAAATTCAAATCAAAACCACACTGAGATACCACCTTACACTAGTCAGAATGGCCAAAATTAACAAGACAGGAAACAACAAGTGTTGTAGAGGCTGGGGAGAAAGGGGAATCCTCTTACACTGTTGGTGGGAATGCAAGTTGGTGCAGCCGCTTTGGAAAACCAGTGTGGAAATTCCTTAAAAAATTAGAAATAGAGCTACCCTATGACCCTGTAGTTGCACTACTGGGCATTTACCCCAAAGACACAGATGTAGTGAAAAGATGGGCCACATGTACCCCAATGTTCATTGCAGCAATGGCCACAATCACCAAACTGTGGAAAGAGCCAAGGTGCCCTTCAACAGACGAATGGATAAAGAAGATATGGTCCATATATACAATGGAATACTATGCCTCCATCAGAAAGGGTGAATACCCAACTTTTGTAGAAACATGAACTGGATTGGAGGAGATTATGCTGGGTGAAATAAGCCAAGTAGAGAAAGTCAAGTATCACATGGTTTCACTTACTTGTGGTGCATAAGGGGTAATATAGAGGACAGTAGGAGAAGGAAAGGAAATGGGAAGTAAGGTAATTTGGGGAGGGAAACAAAACATGAGAGACTTTGGACTCAGAAACAAACTGAGGATCTTGGAGGGGCAGGGGGTGGGGGATGGGAGAGCCTGGTGGTGGGTACTGAGGGCACCTATTGCATGGAGCACTGGGTGTGGGGCATGGGCAATGAATCTTGGAACACTGAAAAATGAAATATAAAGAAAATGCAGATTCTGGGGTGGGGGGATGGGGTACCAGGGTGAAGGGTGTGGAAGAGGGCATGTGCTGCGATGAGCCCTGGGTGTTATATGCAACTAAGGAATCCCTGAACACTACATCAAAAACTAATGATGTACTGTACAGTGGCTAACTGAACATAATAAAAAATAAATAAATAAAATGCAAATTACTTGATAGGTCTGCTGGAGATTGTGCATTTCTCTCTCTCTCTCTTTTTAAAGATTTTATTTATTTGTCAGAGAGAGAGAAGCACACAAGCACGGGGAGTGGCAGGCAGAGGGAGAAACAGGCTCCCCGCTGAGCAAGGAGCCTGAGGTAGGGCTCTATCCCAGGACCCCCAGATCATGATCTGAACTGAGGGCAACCGCTTAACTGCCTGAGCCACCCGGGCAACCCTGAAACTATACATTTCTTTTTTTATTTTCCTTTTTTTTTTAAGATTTTATTTATTTGACAGAGAGAAACACAGCAAGAGAGGGAATACAAGCAGGGGTAGTGAGAGGGAGAAGCAGGCTTCCCGCAGAGCAGGCAGCCCGATGGGTGGCTCAGTCCCAGGACCCCGGGATCATGACCTGAGCTGAAGGCAGAAGCTTAACCTCTGAGCCACCCAGCGAGCTCTCAGATAGGGCTAATACTGCGGGGGCAGGGACAACACTTCGAGGAGCCCAGGCCAATGTTACCTACCGGGAAGAGCTACCACCTATGGAAAAGGTTGTCTGGCCCTGTCCTAAGTGTTCCATATATAGGATCTCACCTAGTCACTGCCGTAGCCCTGGGGGATTTGTATCATTATACCTATTTTACAGACAAGAAAACTGAGGCTCAGAGAAATCAAGTGACTTTCCAAAGGTTACACGGTTTAGAAGTGGCAGAAACGGGATTTTGAACTCGGGCCATTCTGGCTTCCAGCCCCTAGTTGTTGTTGTTGTTGTTGTTGTTGTTGTTGTTTCCATTCTGGAAAATAGCCCCCCTGTGGCCTGACAGCCCGGAGAGGATGTATATCCCACTGAGAGTGGCTTACCGCACAGCTCTCAAAGTGATGGGGAAAACCATTCCCAGTGCACAACACTTGAGAGGGCCCAAAGCATTGGCCTGGCTGCCACAGGCCTGGTGAACAGGAAGGGCAGGAACTAGAAGCCCAGGTGAAACTGGCAGGGACTGAGAGAGCTGTGAGAGTGGGCGTGAGGGGAGGCGAGAAGATACAGGAAGGCCCACTGACTTCCCTGGCCTGACTGCCGAAGGGACAGCCCCTTGGTAGGGCCCCACGCCCCAGGAGGTTTTCCTCACCCCTGTCGGCCAAGAACTTCATCAGGGTCGCCAGATGCAGGGCCATTGACTGCCACTAGCCCAAAGCCCAAGGATCTGAGCTCTAAGCCAGAGGGGGTCCATTGGTGTGCTTAGGCTAAAGCATTAAACCATCAAGGAGATGATGTGTTCCCACTGGGTTCTTATCATAAGGTGAGCTGAAGCAGAGAGAACCTGGTGTTTCTGGTGGCTGCTCTGTCCCAGCCACGCCAGGAGACAGCCTCATACCTTCTGTTTCCCGGATCACCCTCATTCTTGTCCCCAGCTCAGCCCATAGAAACTTTTTTTTCTTCCCACAGTGCATAATTCAAGGAACATGTATTACCTTTTTTAGGTTTTCCCTGGATCTCCTAACCTGGGACCATAGACCTATAGGGCATCTGAGAGTTGGGTCCCTGAGGTCTGGGAATCTGCTAGAACTGCAGGCAACACTATGTGTGGATGTGTTTTCTGGAGTGGCTATCTGTAGCTTTTGCCATCCTTTTACTTATCTAGCGAATCTTGATGGAACACCTCCCTGCCTCCAGGGAGCTTCCAGTCCAGGGGACAATCTGTGAATGAGTAAGCAAACCAAACATATATCCATAGAAGGACAAATGGTGATGCCGCAGTCGGGACTCTGTCTAGTGCAGAAGTATTTACTCCATAAATCGGCACTGCTAACATTTTTGAAAGGAGGCCTGAGTAAGGCCCAGGCCGGAGTAAGTGGAGGGCAGGACATGTCCAAAGCCAAGCATAGTATCAGTGGCAGAACCTAAAATGAGCCCCAGGCCTTAGGGTCAGGGCCAGGGTGCTGATCTCCACACGCACATGATGCTAAGTGGGCACAGAGCCAAAGGAGCTGCAGAAGATGACGCCCACTTTGGGCTTGGAATCTTTGGGCCCACCACATTTTCTTCTGGTAGTCAACAAAGCCAGTCCCATCTTCATCCATATTCTCAGTTCATCCATTTCCAAAGCAGGGGGCCTATTGGAAACCCTCACCCTATATCCCCCTCACCTCACAGGCAGCTGGTTTCCTTTTAGCCTGCTGGGTGGGCTCTGGACTTTCCTGGGCCTCACGCCCTGAGAAGGTCCAGCTGGCGGGCCCAGCTGGGGGGGTTGAGGGAGGATGGGGCCCATCTGGAAGTAGCTTGGAGTGAGCCAGAGGGCCCAGCAGGAAGACCCCCTTGGGAACAGGGCCTGAGTTGGGAGAACTCCCAAAGAGCATACAGAAGAAAGAAAAAGCCAGGTGTCTGGGTTGGCATCGTGCGAGCCTTCTGAGGCCTGAGAGAATATGTAGGAGTCAACTTCACTCTCCCCACCTCCATCTAGGATGTATTTCTTTTTTTTTTAAGATTTTTTTAAATTTATTTGACAGAGAGAAAGAGAGGTATCACAAGTAGGTAGAGAGGCAGGCAGAGAAAGAGGAGGAAGCAGGCTCCCTGCTGAGCAGAGAGCCCAATGCGGGCCTCGATCCCAGGACCCCGAGATCATGACCTGAGCTGAAGGCAGAGGCTTTAACCCACTGAGCCACCCAGGCGCCCTTCCTTTTTATTTCAACTGTATTTCAACTGTTTTTAAATCGATGTGAGTCACCCCTGTTTCCAAAGGCTCTAGGCTGACCACTCTCCCTGACCTCTACTCCTTGGTGCCAGGTGATGTCTGGGATAAGGGGAGGAGAGGACCTGTGGGTGAAGTCCGTTCTCTGCTTAGAAGGCCCTCAGTCTCATGGGGGAGACAAAGCCCAAATAATTTTCTCTAATACACCATGGTCAATGCTTTGGGTCTTCAGAGGAGGGTGAGAGTAAGTTTGTGGGTGGGGAGGCATGGAGAGAACGGGAAAGGCTCTAAGGCTGAAGGCCCCCTCAGGCCTCCAGGGGCGGGTATGGTCTGCTCAAATCCCCATATGATGCCCACGACCCTTCTACCGTATTTCATCTGAATGCTTGGCCAGCCTCTGCTTTCCTACCATCCGTGGTGGGGAACTCAAGGAGAGAGAGATCATCTCAGGGTAACCCTAACTCTAAGAAAGTTCTTTCCCAAATCAGGCTGAACTAATTTCCTTGTGGCTTCTGTCCATGGGTCGGAGTGCTGCCTCCTGGGGCTGCCTAGACTGTTCCTTCTCCTTCCACTTGAAAATAGCCCCTGAAAGGTCTAAAGCATCACCACCACCACAACCTCTGAGTCTTCTCCAAGCCAAACATCTCCTTCAACTGCTCCCCATGAGACCAGGGCTCCTCCCCAGTCTGCTTTTGCCTCCCTGGCCATGCTCCAGTGTGTCTGTGACACCCTTAATATGTGGAGCCCAAAGATGACACCATATCCCAGGGAAGTCTAGCACTTCCTCATTCTAGAAACTTCCATGTTCTCTGTGGATGCAATCTAAGCCTCCTTGACTTTGTTTGGGAGCAGATCTCCTCACGCTGCTTCCTGCCCTCTCACCAATTTCCCTCTAGCTAACCTGCATTTAGAGACTGGGTTTTGGGCTTCCAAGAAAGAAACCAGCCATTTCTCCCAGTCATACTTATTTTGTCAGCTTCAGCTCCTCCTTCTTGTCTGTTAAGAATTTTTTGATCAGCAAGCAGCTATGTCTGCACACGCACTTATCTTCACAAACTCATCCCAGAAGACCTTGTTAGATGCCAGAAGATGAGAAGTGAGCTGCCCCTTGCCATGCTGCTCGGTGGCCCTGGGAGCCTGAGGGATGCACCAAACAAGTCAGGTGACCCCAAGGCCAAAGGGGTAAGATACCAGTCCCTTGGCCTAGCTAGCCAGCAGCCAGCCGACCTCTCTGGAGGCTTGTTGGGGGCTCAGAAAAAGATGAAAATGTACAGAGAACATGCAGAGACATGGGGCACAACTTCTGGTCTCATAGGGACAAAAAACAGGTAATGAAGTAGGCTGAACAAGGGCTCAAAGATATCAGGCCCTAATTCCTCAAACTGGTAAGTGTCATCTTATTATTCAGAAAAAAAGTGTCTTTGCAGATATAATTAAGGTAAGGATTTTGAAATGAGGAGTGATCCTGGATCATCTGGGTGGGCCCTATGTGTAACTCCCTTATCTAAGGGAGGCATCCTTAGAAGAAGGAAGAGGAAGGAGGCGGTTTGACCTGAAGAGAAGAAAATACCAGGAGATCACAGGGGTAGAGACTGTGCAAGGAAAGGTCGCAGCTACCAGAAGCTGGAAGAGATCAGAAACAGTACCCCCCCCCCAGAGACTCCAGAGGGAGCATGGCCCTGCCCACACCTTGATTTTGGCCCAGTGACATGAAGTTTGGACTTCTGGCCTCCAGGTCTGTATGAGAATACATTTGTGTTGCTTAGAGCCACGGTATTTGCGGAAATTGGTCACAGCCACTGTGGGAAACTAGTACAGGCAATGAGGGAGATTGGCGGGTAGGTGGGGGGTCTGGGATGAGGCCAGGGAGGGAGGCTGGGAAGAGTGGTGGTAGGAGGTGATGGGCAGAGCAGGGAGATGGGGCTCTCAGGACTTTGGAAATGGGGTCTCTCAGGCCTCGTATGACCTGAGGACGCTGCCACTGAAGAAGGGAGGGGGTCAGTGTGTGTGTGTGTGTGTGTGTGTGTGTGTGTGTGTGTGTGTGTGTGTGTGGCATCACCAAGCAGTTGGCCCTTTGCCAGGCTGGAGAAAGCCTGGAGGTGGGGTTAGACAGACCTAGTTCCAGGCCTGGCACCACGGCGTACCAGTGCCTGCCGCCTCCCTGAGCCTTAGTGTACCAGTCAGTAAAATGGGAAGGCTGATAATGGCATTGTTTCCAAGGACACTTTTTTCCCTCATTTTCCAGCTTCCCTTCATTGCTTCAATTCCTCTCTTCTACCAGATGTTTCACAGACAAGAATGGGGCTGCTGCTTTTTACATGGAAGGATCCCAGGAGCCGGGTGGGAATGCTTAGACCCTCCTCTGAGGTGTGGTGCAGGTTGAGCAAGATAAAAGGCTGCTGGGATTCTGTGCTTAATGAAGGCCTGTGTTGTCCCCGCTCCCCTCTAGGAGCCCTGTGGCAGGGGAGGGGGGGCAAGTGCCCCAGCTCCCCAGAGGGCCGGGATTTCCTCAACAGCCCCTCTATCCTGACCCCTGTCAGCCCCGCTGTGAGGCAGCCACAAAAAGGCACAGAGGATGACCATGCTTGGCTATTTATAACGTAGGATGTGATAAACACTGCGAAGAGATATTTCCCGATAGACCAAATTCGACAGAGATTACACAAGCAATTAGATCTTCTGATCTCCCTGCTATCTTCTTGCACCAAGGCTGCCAAAAACGTGTGGGAGCAAGTCTTTCTTTATAGTCAGACATTTATACTTTACAAGGACATAATTGAAATGTTTCAGGAGGGAAAGCCAACCCTCCCTCCCCACTCTTCAACCCATCATCTCCCTCCAGCCATCACGTGTGGCCAGGGACCCTCAGGGTCCTCTCCTTCCCACCCAGCTGTGTGATCCTGGGCAGGTCTCTTGCTCTCTCTGCCCTTTGGTTTCCCCTTCTGTACAATGGGGATGAGAACACTTGGCCTGGCATGTGTATTCTTTGAGAAACAGTCTTAAAGCTCTCAGCCTGGCCTACGGTGGGCACTCAATCCCAAAGTCCCTTTCCCCTCTGTGGCCCACAATGCGTAAGGAGTTTGGCTCCCAGTTCCTCTGGCCTACCCTCCCTTACCCCCAACTCTCTCCCGCATGACCTGAGTCTCCCCAAGTGTAAATGCTTCCTTTCTAATTTATTAGGCTGCTAATGGGCCTGAACAGTGGTAACTATCTCTTGCCAAGGGTGAAAGCTATCTCTCTCAAGGTTCATGCCTCTCCCTCCTTCCTGGCGCAAGTGCCAAGACCTAGTGATCCCTGGTGCTGGCCCTTCCCACCACGGCAGAATCTTTTGTCTGTAAAAATGCCCAGTAGCAACCCTCCTCCACCAACAAAGCCTTAGAGCTCGAAATCCCTGGAGCCCAGCCGTCAGTGACCCTGGCTATGGTGACCTGGCACACATGGGCCCAGCAGGCCTGCCTGCCTGCTTTGTCCAGGGGAAATGAATGGAACAGAACACATGGCTGACAGAGTCTGAGGTGGCCGAGGAATGGAGAGGAGGCCTGGCCCCCATTGGCCCCACTCTCCCTGCACTGCCTGTTCCCTTCACACACCTTGAAACCCCTTCTACACCCGGCCTCTCCCCCTGTAATTCCCCTCCAGACCTTTTACCCATACTGTTCTCTCCTCCTGTGCTCCATCCCTGTGGAAGAGCTGCCCAGTCATCCCTCAGGTTCCATTCCCAAGTATTTCACACTCTCTCAAGGAAACCCTCACCAAGTCCTGCACTCCCAAGTGCTGTGTGTCACCCCCTCCTGGGCCCAGAGTGAGTGTGAGTCTGGGCTCTCTCCTGTCTCCTGTGGCCTGCCTGGAGCCTCTCCCCTTGCAGTGGCATTGAAGAGCAGAGAAGTGGTGGCCTGTGCAGAAGATAGTGAGGGTGGTGGTGTTTCCTCCCACAAGACCCAGCAGACACTGACCAGGGAAGGGGGGCTCCTCTCACTGGAGGAAACAGAAGCAGCAGGGAGCATGGAGTGAGATGCAGTCAGAGGACACCTGAAAAAGAAACAGTCAATGGGCCACTCTTTGTGTACTGAGCAAGGAACTTAAGAGGGTTATCAGGGGGCCCCGGGAATACTTCTGCTGCATATGTGGCAAGGGGTGTGTTCTAATGTGGGGCATAGAAAACATGCAGAAGCCAAAACCACCACACAACCAGCTGTGTGATCTTGGTTGAGTCACTTGCACTCTCTGAGCCTGTTTCTTCATCTGTCCATACATCGGGGATAGGAATCCTTGCCTCATGGAGCTGTTGCAAGAAGTAAATGATATAACAGGAGGACTAGGTGAGATCATCTGTGTGCCAGTACTTGGCATTCCTGAGGCACCCAACAAAACTACCATGTCCTTCTCCCACCAGTGCCCCCCACCGCAAGGAACTTGATGTATGCTGGGGGGGACGTATCCAGCAGAATCCAAATAATAATAAGTGCTGAGGGCCTGAGAATCAAATCATGAGTTTGTAAAGGGACATCTTAGGAGAAGGACAGAGCACAAAAGGAGCAAGGTGAAAGGACTGCAGCCTAGCCTGCTGTAGGTTAGATGTTAAGAAGATTGCCAAGCTGGTGAGAACTTATGACCAAGAGATCTTTATAGAGGAAACATCCTCCAGAAACATGCCACCTGAGCCAAGACCTGTAGGGCATGAAGGAATCAGCCATGAGAAGAACTAGGAGAAGAGTGTTCCAGACAGGAAATCGCAAGTGCAAAGGCCCTAAGGCAGGAGCCAGATTTGTAGGGCCGTGGCACAGAAGGGGTAAGGGTAATTGGAACAAAGTGAATAAAAGGAAAAGGATCCCAGATGAAGTCAGAGGAGTCAGCAAGGGCCAGACTCTTGAGAGCCTTGTAGGCTGTGGTAAAGACTTCATATTTTACTCTGAGTGACATGGGAAACCCTGGGAGGGTTTTAAGCACGGAAGTGACATGATGGACTTAGGACTATAACAGATCACTCAGCTTTTGTGTGAATCACAGTTGGCAGGGAACAAAAATAGAAGCAGGGACACTGTGAGGAGGCTCCTACAGTGACCCAGACAAGAGGTGATAGTGGCCTAGAGGAAATGGTGGCGAGGGAGGTGTGGAGAAGTGGTCAGATCTGGAATTTCTTTGGAGATGGAGAGGGCAGGACTTGCTAACGAACTGAAATAAGAAAGGACAGTTACTTGGCATTTATTATCCATGAAGCCACCATCTCACTGAATCCTCCTGACAGTCCTATGAGGTCAAGCTGATTTCCCTCCATTGGACTGAGGATGAAACTGAGGCTCAAAGAGGCAAGTAGCTTGGCCAAAGTCACACAGCAAGGAAACAGCAGACTAGGAGTAGGAGCCAGATCTGTTTGATTCCAAAATGTAGGTGTTGTCCCCAACACTGTAACCCAGGCCTGGGCTAGGTCAACCCTTTGGATCCCAGTTTCTCAGAGATGGATTCTGCTGTGTTCTAAAGCTGACCTTGAGCCCTGCTCTGCCCCCTCATTTTCCTCCCTCACTCCTGAGACCAGCTGCTTCCAGGGGCATCAGCCTTGGTATATTCATCCATAAAAGGCAGAATAGCCCATTGTCTCTGTGGTGACATGAAGACTAAATGGGACATGAGATGAAGACTCCGACGCTCCCCACCCAGAGCCTGGCATGCTCCCTCCCTTCTTCCCTCTTAGCTGCTCTGTCCACCTGGGGCCAAGATACCATACAAGCCCCCTTCTCCACCCCAGCCTCCCCCCAACCCCCATGCAGAGGCCCGCACCCCTAGGCAAGGCCCAGTTGGGCTCTCTCTCCTGTTCTTACCGTCCATTCCTCTGGGACCCAGGCAGGTGGGATGAGTCCTATCATGCACAAGGGGTGCAGAAGAAAGGCGCAAAGCTCATTTCCTCTGGCATGATACTTTTTATCTTACCAAAAACAAACATCACTGACACCAGCTCTGGGGCGGCAGGTGGGGGGAGGCCCTGTGAGCCCCTCTGTGGAGACAGGCAGTAAACCACCCATCCCCATATCCTCCTCCACACCTCAAGTCTCCAGGTCTCCTCCCACAAGAGTTCAGGAATGTTCCACCTTGACAGGACCATGGGACACACTGGCTTGCTCTAGCATACCACTCTTTGGCTGTGCCTGAAGAAACTGAGACTCAGATTTTTTTTTTAAGATTTTATTTATTTGACAGAGAAAGAGAGATCACAGGCAGGCAGAGAGGCAGGCAGAGAGAGAGGAGGAAGCAGGCTCCCTGCAAGCAGAGAGCCCAATATGGGCCTTGATCCCAGGACCCTGAGATCATGACCTGAGCCGAAGGCAGAGGCTTTAACCCACTGAGCCATCCAGGCGCCCGACTCAGATTTTTTTTTAAGATTTTATTTATTTATTTGACAGAGAGAGAGCACAAGTAGGCAGAGAGGCAGGGAGAGAAAGAGGGGAAGCAGGCTCCCCACTGAGCAGAGAACCCGATGTGGGGCTCGATCACAGGACCCTGAGATCATGACCTGAGCCGAAGGCAGAGGCTTTAACCCACTGAGCCACCCAGGCGCCCCGAAACTGAGAGTTAGGGGGGACTTGGGCAAGGGCACGCGGCTAGTTAGTGGCAGGGCCAGGACAGAAATGAAATCTAAATTTTCCTTCCTAGAGGTAAGATTTTTGCCTCCAGAGCATGACCACACCCCAGCTGGCCCAGGCCTGGCCAGGGAGTATGTTTGCCCCCACCAGCCTCTGCCAGGCTACACAAGGAGACCTGGGATGTCTACATTCAAACTGCTCACAAGCCCCCCTGGGCCATGTTCTCTGTCCCCAGGACACGAGGTCCCATCCTGGGTTGCCCCCAAGGAGGACCTCATTCCTCAAGTTGGGTGGGCCCAGGGCCCAGAAATGCATGCCTTTTGCACCGGCCACCCACCTCCTTCCCCAGGGACGGAGGGATCCCTCCCCAGGTTACCGGCACACCCATCCTACACTCTCCTGGCAGCCCAGCAGGTGACTCCAACCCAGGCCCCCCTCCCACCGCCGCCAGGAAGAGCAGGAGGGCACACAGAGGCCATGAGGAAACTCATGCTGAGCCGGCCCTTAGGGACCTCACATTGGCGAGCAAGGAAGGGGCCGAGGCCTCTGGAGGCAAGGGAGCCAGTGCAGGATTATGGGCTCCTCGCTTGGAAATGATTGGTCATGACAAGCTCACTGCAGGAACAAAGCCATGTGAAATTGACCTCATCACCAGTGATCAGATCAGATTGTTTAGTGTGAGGGGAATGTGAGGGGGATGTTCAGCTGGGCAATGACCTAGTTTGGGCCTTAAAGAGGCAGAGCAGCTGCCCCACTCTGGGGAGGAGGAGGCAAGAGGCCTCCTGGGGAGAGGCCCCTGCTGAGCTGCAGGTGGAGGAAGGCCTGTTCCCAGGCAGGCTGTGGCCTGGCCAGGACCAGCTCCTCTGAGCCTCTGGCATCCCCAGAGGAGGGTCCAGCATCAGAGGACCCAGGGACAGCAACAGACGGGGGCTGTGGCAGTAGCCACCCGCACAGTTTTCACTGTCCTAGGAGAACAAGATAGAGGAGGAAGCGGGGAAACCCTGAGCCTGGGACCTGGCAGATGCTAGGAGACAGAGGCTGGATTTATTTAACAATTCATTTGTTTGTTTACCACAGCTCAGGCCTTATTCTGAGTACTTTGCATACATTAGCTCGATCCTCAAAACAGCCCTATGACGTCAGTACTATGAGGGTGCCCGTAATCATATTGGTGGACAAACTGAGGCTCAAAGAGGTGATGGAATTGGCCCCAGGGTACAAAACTGTCCCGTGACCACCTGGTCTCGAGTCTGAGCTGTTAACTGCTACTCTCTACCATGTCTCCTCTGATGAAGGGGTTGACCAAATGCGGCAGGCCAAGTAAAGAGCAAATAGGAGGAGATGGCCTGCGCCTCCGAAGCCTTTCTTTCCCATCAGGCCCTAGGAGCCCCGGGGGCGTGGGCAGGGTCTGGGGCATGGAAGAGGGGGCCTGTCAGGAACTTCAGAACAGGTGCCTCTTTTCTCCTTGGATCCTGTTTCCTGATACTTGAGTGAGGAACGGGGGAGGGGGAGGCCAGGGTGGGGGGGCTAGGGACATGTGGCCAGCCCGGGCAGAGCAGGCCCCTTTCTGCCAAGCACTGCCTTAGGGAATATGACTCCTGCTGCCTGGAGGGGTACAGGGGGGATGCCAGAAGGGGGGGCAGGGCTTCTGGTGGGGCACATGGTATTAACCCTTTCGTTGTTGACACGTGAGCAGGGAGCTTATTCTAGGGCCTGACACAGACCACAAAGGTGCCCACGAATGCGCAGAAAACAGCAACACCCACCAAGTGTAGGCCAGAGCCCAAGCCACAGCATGAAGGGTCCTGGTTGGCTGCTGGGAGGAGTTCTGGGGAGGCCAGTAACCTCCCCACAGGGGCCCGAGGCCTAGAAGAGACCCCTGTCCCTTGGAGGGATTGGGAAGCACCTGAGGCCAGCATCTGAGGAGACTGTCTTACGGGGCCTGCAGGGGTGCTGGCGTTGACAGAAGCTGAACAGTAGGTAGGGAACCCTCTGCTAGGCCAAGCCCTTGCCTAGTTTCATTCAGGCTGAGGAATCTAGGCTAACAGGACCTTGAGATCTCAGCTCCCTCTCAGGGGCGGGGGTGGGGGGGGGCGGAGGGGAGAGGGGGGGGGTGGGGGGCCGGGGATGTAGCTGAGAGGATCTCTTGCTGCTCCCTGGTCCCAGCACTGAGAACCTGACTGAATGTTCTGTGCCTCCCTGTCTGTAGAGCAACCCGTTCTTAATGGGGCCCCAGGGCAGGCCTTCCTGTCAGCTGGTTCCCTTCTGCCCAGTTCCGTGGGCACCTGGGATTTCTTGTCAAGGGCTTTATTTCTCAGGCAGCGGTGGGCCTGCATACCTACGGCTCTAGCCTGTTCTCCGGCTTTTTTCCTGTCTTCCCTATTTCCTCAGGTCGGGCCCTTCCTATTCCTACCCCCCTCCCACAATACCTGAGACTGGATTTTTTTAGATGTGACCCGGTGAGCCTTCACTTGTGACTAGTGGCCCCTCCCTGGGATATTCCTAGCATGCCTACCAACTCTCTCCCCAGTTTGGTTTCAGTGGAGGTGCCCCCTCTCTCGGCCCCTGGAAGGCTTCTAACTCTTTCACAAGAGCCCACATTGAGAGGATGCAGGCCAAAAAGAATCTTGCTTCTTTGGGGAGACCTCTGAAGAACTGTCAAAGGACCGAGGGACCCAAGGACCACAGGTAAGACCTGTGTGTGGAAGCCACGGGGACAGAGTGTTCAGTCCAGTTCAGAGAAGGCCTTCTTGTCAGGTTGAGCTTTCCTTCAAGGGAGTAGCTGTCTTAAGGTATAGTGAGACCCCTGTTCCCAGGAGTGTGCAAGTACAGGTTGGATGGACAACCATGAGAGATGCTGTACAGAGCTAGCAAAAGAGTAGGACTATTCTTTCCTTTATCACTCTCTGTGTTTATTTTTTTAAATATTTTATGTATTTGTCAGAGAGAGAGAGTGCCCATAATCAGGGGGAGCAGCAGAGGGAGAGGGAGAAGCAAGTTCCCCGCTGAGCAAGGAGCCGGATGAGGGACTCGAACCCAGGACCCTGGGATCATTACCTGACCTGAAGGCAGACACTTCACCACCTGAGCCACCCAGGCTCCGCTCTGTGTTTGTTTGTTTGTTTGTTTGTTTGTTTGTTTGTTTATTGTGGCAAAGACTACAGACCCCTGGGGATGTTTGCTCTCTGCTCAGATTTCCTCCCCAGAGTATCTGTGCAAGTCCTTGAAGTTAAAGACGGAAATAATGAAGCTAAGAGGAAATCTAAGACACAGCTAGAAGGGGAAACGGAGGAAGAAAGAGATCAGCAGAAAGGCTGGAGAGAGGAGGAAAATGAGAGAAAGGGATAGATGACGGGTAGGCAGAAAATGAGAAACAGAAGAGGATAGAAGAACAAAGAGAACAGTAGAGAGCAAGACAAGACAAACGGGGGAAAAAGACACTAGAGGCAGGGAGAAGGTAGGAAACAGAGATCTGCTCCCCAGCTCTGCTCCTTTGTCTCTCCCAGCAGCTCAGAGGTTTCTGCAGAAGCCTCCTTGCCTAGCTAACCTTGTAACCTTACCCGTTTCTTCAAAGGCAAGGTAATGGTCCCCAAGGACAGCTGTACCGGCCACATTGGTCAGGGCCTTAGAAAACACCCGTGGCCAGAGGGACCCCAGATGGGACGTGGGCCAGGCCACCAGGCAGGCCTCTCCCCTGCTGCACCCTTGGGCAGAAAGGCTTCCAGTGGGACCCCAGGGGCTCCAGGACCTGGGAAGCCAGGAGAAGACTCTGGGGGAGGGGTGCTGGGTTTCTGCTGATGTGGCTTCAGCTCAGTTCTGAGGAGAACATCACAGCCAGCAGAAGTTTTTCCACATAAGACCCGGGCTTTTCAAGGCCAAGCGAGGGCCCTGTATGCGCAGAAGTGTGCAGGAGAGGCTGGCTGACTGACCAGTGGTGGTGGAGAGAGGGTGACACTAGTGAGCTTCAAAGCATGCGCGAGAGAGTGACTGATGCTGTGATTCGCATGTCCTCAGCAGGGGACACATCCTTCCAGCCCAAAGAGGAGAATCCTGCTGTGTTACTTTAAATAGCCAACCTTTCTAACAAGGGTTTTTATTCATACTTTCACATAAGGATGTTTCCCATGTTTCTATCTTAAGAATTTTTATGTAGCTACATAGTAACGTCTGTAGCTCTATAACTATGCACCTATAATAGCTATGCCTTCATGTATGCCTCTGTTTAGCTATGCATCTGCATATCTGTATGTCTAAGTGGCCATACATTATGCCTGTGTCTCTCTTTGCTATCTATCTATATAGCTCCGTATCTAGCCATAATCTCTCTCCCTTTACAACAGCAGCTGCCAAAGACCTAGGGATATCAAGCCCCTGCTTCTCCAAGCTGGCCCTCTCCATGGCCACTGCCTGCCTTCGTGTCATTTATGTGAGGCCGGCCCTTCCACTCCCCCTTCCTGCCAGACGGTGACCATTCCGGGCCTGGGCCCAGGGGTTCCCACGAGGAGACTGCCCAAAGTCTAGAAGGCCACCCTCCCAATCTGGAAGCAGTTGCTTTGCCTCCATCTGTTGGGAATGAGGCAGACAGGAGAGCAGGGAGAGGGTTGTGGGCCAGCGTGTGTACGGGGCTGGAAGCACAGGGAATGTGGGAATGTGAGAGCAACTGAGCAGTTGTGAATTTTCATTATGGGAGGCATGGCATCCCATCCACGGACTAGCACTTGGCATCCCCTTGCTGTGTGATCTAAGACAAGGTTTTGCCCTCTGTGGCCTTCGGCGTGCCCATCTACGCCACGAGCATCTGTAAGGGTTCTTTCAGAACTGATGCCCATAACTGGTGCCCCTATCTCTAGATCATTCCAAGCATGCCAACCTAATATACCCATAGGGATTTATTGCGACATAATACTGTGACTATGAGCATAGCCTCTGGGGCCAGCCTATGAATGTGCATCCTGGCTCTTCCACTGGTCGAGTGACTTGAGGTCACTTTTGAGGTCTAGGCTTCTGTTGCCCCTGTAGGAAGAGGAAATAGAAGGTACCACTCGGGGCCATAAAGTGCTTGTATGACTTCACTTGATGGTGTAGGTCACAAAATGAATGCCGAATGTCAAAACTGCCCAAGGATGAGCTCTACAGAAATAAAATATTCTATATATCGTGATATTTTCTTCTTACTCCCCAGTGGGTTCCCTACTGTGACTGCTTACCACGCTTTGCACTGTGACTCCGAGTGCTTGCTTAGGATCCTTTCTCTGGCTTTCTGGCTCTGACTCCACTAGGGAAGCCTGAGTTTGAGGCTGGCCCCCTAAGTTGACCTGGAGGTCAACCTGAATCTGGTCCCATCCCTCAGCATACAACCCCTCCTGGAGAAGCCACATCACTCCAGGGGTCCCTCCCAAAGTGGGGCTGAAGGCCCAATGAGAGAGGCATTGCCCCAGACCCTGAGAGCCTGCAGAGTCCAGGGGTCTCACATATAGCCCAGGCCCTGCTGCCTGGTGGGGGGGAGGCTGCTCTGCTCCTCCTAGAGACTCCCCCCTCTGGGGCAAGGTGCAACCCACGTCCTCTCCCTCACCACAGCCAGCCTCACTGGGGGAGGCACCAACCTCTCCACCACGGAGCAAGAGAGCCCAGCTCAGGGCCCACCATTGGCTCTGAATCACTTACCTGATAGATAATCCCGCGAATTCGCCATTACTGAGCACTCGGCCTGCACTTTCTTAACCTATTTATGATGAACAAGTGAGGGAATGGTTTCTTTCGTTCCCCTCCATGCTCTTCCAAGGCACCTGCTATTCCCTTCCTGAATTCTGGACTTGCTCTGAATCCCCAGCCTAGCCAGAACGTCTCCCAGTCCCCACCTCCCCCACCCTTTTTCTCTGGGTGTGCAGCTCCGCGGGTCTGCACCCCAGGCCCCATGCCCAAGGCTCCCACAGCCCACCCCCGCCCCCATTCCCGCTCCCATTCCGCTCCCTTTCCCGCTCCCAGCAAGACCCCTCCAGGAGCCCCGCCCCCGTCAGCCGCCGACCCGCAGGTAATCCCCTCCCCCTTCCTGCCCCCGCAGCTCCAACCCCTTCCAATTAGCGCAGTCTCGGATCCCCTCTGCTGGGAACCGGACGGGGGAAGGGCGGCTCCCTCCCCGACTCGGCTCCCACGTGGGGAGCCCAGCTCCCAGGCCTGGCCGCCCCATTCACAGCGCCCACCGCCATTGTCCGCGGCCTGTCACTCACGCATGGTATTAGCATTTCTAAAGCCCACTTGCTTTGGGTTCGGCCAAAAAGGGGCTTACTTTGAAACCTAAGTTTTGGGAAAGGGTGCTTCCTAGGCTCCTAAAATAGTTTACTTTTAGGCCCTTCATCCTCCAGGCCTCAGTCTGTTTGCCTATGAAATGGGGAGAACTGATTTCCCTTGTTTCCAGGCTTACCGTGCCTGGAATGTCTCGGTTTCAAGAGTGGTCGAGAAATGGGGCGGCCTCCTGGGACCTCAATGCAACTGCCTGTTCCTTCCCCCTGACTTTCTTGGGCCCTGCCAGTCTGGACCCTCCATTCCCCACCCACGCGTCCAGGGAGATATGTAATTTTGTCAAAACTGGTTTTCCCTGCCCTAACCCAAGCGGCTTTTGTTAAGGCCCTGGCAGGATGGGGCATGAATGGGGGTGACTTCTTTGCCCTGGCATCTGAAACTTACCTAAAGTAACTTTGGGTGGAGAGACAGCACCACCCAGTGGCTTCCTCGGCTCTATGCCAATCTTCCCTGGGATGGGTGGGTCCTCAGGTACCTGGCTTTTGCCCCCCCCTCCCAAGGAGGCTCCCTGGAGGAACCCTTTTAACTTGTGGGATTTCATTTGCATTGGTTTAGCTGCCTTAAGTACCAGGCTAAATAAAGAGCGGGCGCTTAAAGCCCCAGCGGGCCCAGCTCTACCTGGGCCCCACCCCGACAATTCCCTTGGACTGATAATGACCCTTGCTCCGGGTTCTGTTGTCAATGACCAGGACTTTCCCCTCCGCAGGCCTCACTTTTCTTTATCAGGAAAAAGGCAGGCTGCTCCCCCACCCCAAACCCTCCCACCCCCACCGCCCGCCCCTGATACCCTCTGCTTTCCCTGGTGGGCTGGAGAAATTTGCATGATGGGAAGTTATGGGTCCAGGCGCCAGTCCTCCAAAGCAGTCAGCTACCTGGACCCCAAGAACAGACTCTGGTCCCATCCATACTTCACAGCCCCAATCCCTAGCCTTAAGGCTGCCTGAAAACCCATCTGACCAGCGCCTATGAATACTGGAAAATGGGGCCTGCCCCTCCCCAGTGCCTGCTTTCTTTGGTCCCTACACCATGCTTCTCCCCTCCTCCTGCTACCCACACTCTCCCCCTGCTTGTTCACCCTGTGCTGCAGGATGCCTGCATTTCTCTTCAAGCCTGGCAGGGAGCAAGCAAACTGAGGCAATAGTAATCCCTGTCTCCAATCAAAGACCCACCTACCCCATTACCCCCAGGGTCCCTTTTGAACCTGCTCTCCCTGAAGAAGGCAATGAGGACAGGGAGAACCAGCAATCAGCCTCAGGGAGCTGGGATGCTCCAGCTCCATCCTTCCTCCTGGTCTCTACCTGCAGGCTCTCCCTCTGTGTAGGAGAGGAAACTGAATGGACTTGGGAATGAGAAGAGGCAGATTAGGCCCAGAGTGTCTTCTGACTGGTGTCTGCTTGGACCTGCAGAAAAACTGGACTGATGGAGAGAGCAGGGGAGGGGAGAAGGCTTGGTCAGGGAAGAAGGACTGAAGGGTGCTCAACTCCAGTATATAGTGTGACTTTGAAGCAGGATCCAACCCAGAATTTTTTTTTGCAGTCAGGAGATGGAGAGAACGAACTGAGAACAGTTGATCAGCAGCACAAAGGGCAGGGCCCTGCTGGTCTGGTCCTTTCCAGTTCTGCTCTGAGGAATTACAGAGGACTCTGGGACCACTGGGTATGAGTGTGGGGTGGTGTATTCATGGGGCACCCCCCCCGTCCTGGTTCAGCTCTACTTGGTCTTTTATTTTTATTTCAGTTCCAGATGAGATGTTGTCCAAAGTATTCTGCTACCAAAAAAGGAAGCTGAAAAAAACCCTGATTTGACCTATCCCTACAATACACAAAGGGGGAAACTGAGGCCCAGAAAGGTAAGTTAAGGTAGCCCTAGCACCTAAAATAGAACCTTACACCCACAAAGTTCTCAGTGAACATTTGTACAAAGAGCAATTGAATGCCATGAAATTCTCAACGAATTTCAAAGCACGAGCAAATCCACCTTCATTTGAGAGATGATGGTGCTACAAGACCCGACACCTTTTTATGGTCTGGAAGAAAGTTGCTGCACAAGACACAGCGGAGCAAGTTGGGAGCTGGCTGGAATGTCGGGAATCACCTGACATTGTACTGAATTCTCATGACAGAAGCATAAGCAAAGAGGTAAGGCAGACAGTTGGCTAGTTGTCCTTGTGTGCCGTCCGGGCTGGGATGCGTGCATATTTGTGTGTCAAGTCTGGTTAATTTCCATCATGGGTTTAATATTAGTTTGCTAATGTTTGACATGAAGACGTAAACAAGGGAAAGCCTCCTCTTACTCTGAGGTTGAAATGTGAAGGATGCAGTTGTGTATACCTCAAGAGGGCGGTTTGTTCCCGCTGGGCTCCTCATCATCCCTGAGACAAGGCTTGAGTACTATAGGGCCTCTCTCAGCCCTCTGTGGACCATCATGCCCCACAGAGAAAAGCCTGTGGTCACACAGTGACCTGGATTCTTGAATATTCTCTGTGATTATCTCCAGACAAGGCACAATTCCAGACCACTTTCTCTCTACAGGCGTTGATGGGCTATCAGGAAAGTAATCTGATTGTAGGAGCTGCTCGGATAGGACATAATGATCAAGAGAAGCTATCTACCAAAAATGAGATTGTGTGTTCCAAAGGCAATAGAAATAATTAGGAGCTAAGCCTGTGTTTGTATTATTCATGCCACTGCTTTGCTCCATCCTCCAAGCGTACCTCCTTGTGCACCCGGTGTAGGTAAGTAGGAAGAGCTTTCTGCTACTGACTTTCATTGAATGTGGCTTAAGATGCATTTCCTCTCTGAGCGCCCATCTCTTCATTTGTACAAGGAAGGTTAAGAGTGAGTCATATATTAAGAAAGTTAAAGGACAGCCACAGAATGGGAGAGGATATTTGCTCATCGTATGCCTGATAAAAGTCTGTATCCAAAAAAAAAAAAAAAAAAAAAAGTCTGTATCCAGAACGTATAAAGAACTCTTCCAATGCAGGGATAAAAAGACAAATGACCCCATTAAGATGGACAAGCAAAATTGGGAGAAGTAAACATTTTCCATTTTTTGTAGATGGCTTCTCTTGATCTTTCTGTCTGACTAGCAGCTCCTAATATTAGACATTTCTCCAAGGAAGATAAACACATTTCTTTTAGCACATGAAGAGATTCTCAACATCACAGTCATTTAAAAATATGAATCAAAACCACAGAGATATCAGGATGCCCGGATGGCTCAGTTGGTTAAGTGTCTGCCTTCGGCTTGGTTCATGATCCCAGGGCCCCTCAGCAGGGAGCCTGCTTCTACCTCTGCCTCCCTCTCCCCCTGCATGTGCTCTCTTTCTTTGACTAATAAATAAATAAAATATTTTAAAAAAACATTTTTTAAATTCCACAGAGATACCACTTCATACCCAGTAGGATGGCTAAAATCAAAAAAAAAAAAAGAAACTTGGAAAATAACAAGTGTTGGTGAGGACGTGGAGAAATCGGAATGCTCGTTCACTGCTGGTGGGAATGCCAGATGGTGCAGCTGACAGAGAAGACAGTCCGCCAGTTCCTCCAAAAGTTACACATAGAATCGCCATTTGAACCAGCAGTTCCAGTCCTGGTGTGTACTCAAGACAAAGGAAACCACATGTCCACACAGAACCTTGTACATCAAGGCTCATAGAAGCAGTATTCCTAGTGGCCAAAAAAGGTGGAAACAGCCCAGAAGCCCACCACCTGGTGAACGACTAGACGCAATGCTGTCTATCCAGGCAGGGGACTAATACTATCTAGCAATAGTAGGAAATGAAGTGTGGCCAGGTGCTACAATGTGGATGAACCTTGAGAACATTACGCTAAGTGAGAGAAGCCAGGTACAAAGCCGCACATGTTATATGCCTCCATTTCTATGACGGTCCCCAAGAGGCGAATCCATAAAGACAGAAACTGGATTCCTGGTCAATGGGGGCTGTGGGTAAGGGGAGATGGGGAATGACTGCTAATGGGTATGGCATTTTAGGGGGGGTGGGGAGGCGATGACAATGCTCTGGAATTAGATGATGGTAAGGGTCACACCTACTAAAACCCATAGAATTGTACATTTTTGAAAGAATGAATCCTCAAGTGTGTAAATTACATCTCAATTGTGGGGTTTTTTTGTTTGTTTTTCTTTTCGCAAATGAATTCCATCGAAGTAGGTTACAAATTTGGCCATGTCAGTACTCCAGAACTACCCCAACTCCTGGTGATTCTGCACCTGGAAAAAAAAATTTGCTTTTTAACATGCCCCTGGGGTGGTTCAGATACAGCCTGGTTTGGGAACCACTGGACCGGCTCTAACACTCTAGGGCCCTGCCTGTGTCTATAATGAGAGTTACCTGTAAACAGTTGCACACAGCCCCTTTCTCTGTGGGAGTTGGCCCCCCTTGGGTTCTGTGTGCCCTAAAACAGCCAGACCTCACACCCCAAGAAGGACCTGTGGTGTTAGCTGCAGCAACAGACCCTTCTTATGCTCCTGGGAACACAGGGGGCTTTCCGAACTCAGACTGGTCTGCTGCTGTTGGCCTTCCCAGGTGTGGGGGAGGAGGGGCTCCCTCTGCAGAGCCTGGGATCCAGCATTCTCTGCTCTGGGGGCACCAACACCAGGCCTGCCACGTGGACGACCCTCGGGTGCCTGGGAACCACATGCTTGGGGCGGGTTGGCTCTGGTGCCTGGACCAGACTCTGAGCAGGGAGCTCTTACAGAGGTAATCCAGGTCTAGCTTTCAACATGCGGTGTAAGCTGATGAGTGGTTCTTATCCCCTTTGGTGTGAGTGGGGACGTGAGTGTGTTCATAGGCCGAGCAAGCAAGGCCTCAGGTAAGCGGAGAGGCTATGGCCCTACCCATAGTTTCTCCTGGCCTGCCTTACCTCCTACAGTGCCCAGCTCACGGTATCCCCTCCCAGTAGCTTCAATAATAGTAATGTCCCTTCCCCACGTACGCAGTCTGATTAAGGGCCAGAGCAAAATGCTTTGTGATATTTTACTTAAGTTCCTCCTCGCCACAACTTGTTATGGTAAGCAGTGCTCTTCTCACTTTACATGAGGGGCAAAGCTCAGTTATTTCCTCGACTGATATTTATTGAGCACTTCCTATGTGCCAGGCACTCTGCTAAGTGCTGGATATATACCTGTGAATGAGGTCCAGCCCTTCTGGAGGGAGATTACACTCTGTCTCCAAGCAGGGGAAAGATATTTCTAGAAAGAGGTCCAGCTGGGATGGCAAGTCAGGTCCACTTGAGTCCACAGGTCTTCCTCCCTCGGGCTGCCCAAACCTTGGCCACACACGCAGATTTACTCCACACAGAGCTCTTGATGAGACTTCCCAGGGCTGCCCTGTGACTGGGTCTTTCCAGGGCTATGAGAAGGAGAGTGCAAGGCTTTCTAAGGTCAGTGATTCACAGGTCACCATCATGACTCTTGACATAGTTTCATCCCACCTGTTTCATTATTTGCTTGCTGTGTGTTGTTAAATGGAGCACTTCTGAAACCATGAACTTTCGTATTTACCTTGGTGTCATACAAGCAGTGGTTTCCATGATATCACGTGTGGCATGTCGGTTGCATTTTTTCCCTAATAAACTTTAACGTGGGGGCGCCTGGGAGACTCAGTCCTTAAGCGTCTTCCTTCGGCTCAGGTCATAATGGCCCCACATCGGGCTCCCTGCTTGGCGGGAAACCTGCTTCTCCCTCTCTCACTCCCCCTGCTTGTGTTCCCTCTCTCGCTGCTGTGTTTCTCTCTGTCAAATAAATAAATAAAATATTTTTAAAAATTAAAAAAATAAGCCTTAACATGAATATATCACTATTGACATGTAAATCTTTGGTTAGGTGCCACTTAACGTCCTCTCAATACCAGCAATATGAGCAGCATACCTGGGAAAAACACCGTGGAAGAAAGAACATGTGGGTTCTTTATAGATACTCGGAGGCAAACTTGCACGGAGGCCACCTTCGCTGAGAAGTCTCCTGGGTTGTCTTGCTTTAGGCTAGCCCCTGAGAGATTCAGCACTCAGAAACAAGTCCAACTGAAGGTTTGTTATTCCTGGGAGGCCAAGAGGAAGGGAAGAGGAAGTACAGTTGGCAAGATGGTGGAAGATCCTTCCTGTGGCCTCCACTCCCCTTCCAATTTTCGGTCAAGTCATTCCCCTCAACGGAGGCTTGAGGCAAAGAGTGAAGGTTCTGGGTCTCAGTGCTGGCTGAAGAGAACGGAATCCAGGCAGCAAACCACTGGATGTCACAGAAATCCTGGGGAGGGCTTTGGACTCTCTCAAGGTTCAGGCGGAGTTTATCCATAGCTGCTAAGGGCAGAGGTCCTGGGTCACAGTGACTGCATAGCCCTGGGCAAGTAACTTCATGCCTCAGCTTCCCTGCGGGGAAATAGAGGGCCTTCTTCATAGAATGGTTATGAGGATTATGTGAGACACAATGTAAAAATGGAGTTTGGTAAAAGCCCATCCAAATATTACCTTATTATTCTGCCTAGTCAACAAATTCAAAATACATATGCTTTGGCCACTTTGGGGCCCAAAGCATGATTCCAGGCACTTAGGTTTGGGGGAGGGGGAGCGAGGGGCCTGGAGGGGTGTGCGGACATGAGTACAATCCTCTACAGTCTAGGACCAGAAGCAGACAGATAAACAGTTTGGGTCGAACCGTATGATTTCACCAATATTCGATCATTCTGGCCCACAACTCAGTACTACTTTAGGCACTGGGGAAAGTGAAGTGAGTACAAAATGGCAATGAAGAAGGGAATGATTTTCTCCCACTGGAAAGTTGAGGGAAGGTTTCACTTAAGAGGTGACCTTTGAGTCTTGAAGGATGGGCTGAATGGAAGAAGGGCCTTGTGGGCAAAGGTGGGGAGAGTGTCAGCAAAGGCATGGGAGTGGGCTCGGGTGGAACCTGTGGGGGGAACAATGATTCCTGGCGTGCCTGGACAACTGTACTGCCCAAGCGCCTGCAGAGCTTGGTGGGCTGTTACAGAGGGTCTTAGATGCTGGTCTTGACTTCCCTGGGGATTTGGCCGCTACTCATCAACAAACAGGACACGATCATTCCTCTCTGCTCAGTGCGGCAGGTGGCACAAAGCGGGGCACCAATCTTCCCACTTTGCCATTAAAGGCTGAAATGACCAAAGCCAAAACAAACAAACAAACAAACAAAAACAAACAAAGAAAAAAGCAACAAACCCAAAAAGCCTTTCTGGGTGTGAGCTATGAGAACCTGTTCTAGATTGGCCAAGGAAGCTGAGGAATCTCTTCCCCTGGAGACCTTGAAAAACAGGAGAGATTCTCATCTGTCTGGTTCCAGAAGAATATGCCCAGAGGCAGGGGCTGGAGTAGATGACCCATTTGGGTTCTTTCCACTGTGCAGCCTTGATGATCTCATTGTTCCCTCTTCCTCTGGGTGAGCTGCCTGGCCCCAGCTCCTCCTCTCTGGGATCATTCCTTTTCTTAGAGATCTCCCAGGCCCCCAAAGCCACAGCTCTTCCAGTTAGTGACTCACAAACTTGTCAGCAAGATCATCCTTGTGTCTAGCCTCCATCCTCCTTGCTGTAAGCTTGAGTAAGGCTTGCTGCTGTAAGCCTTTCTAACTTCCTGTCCTAATATAGCCAAGACCTTACCTGTTCAGCCTTCAGACCTTTCCTCCCAGCCTCGCTCCCACCTCTGAAGAGACAGTGAGGGCCTCTCAGATAAGATAGGTTTTAGAGTTGAAGGGCCTGGGTTGGACTTTTGACCAGTTGTGTGCTCGTAGGCAAACCATTGAGGAGCAGGTATTAAGTAAACTAATGTTTATGGAGTACTTGCAGTCTGCTCAGGTACTAGTTGAATGAGTCCCAGGTAAGCGTTGTCCCTTTTTGTGGGAAGAGAAATGGAAGCCCCAAGAGGTTACCTTTCTTGTTCACTGTCCCCCAACTGGTAAGTAGCAAAGCCAAATTGGAGCTCGGACCTCACATATTCCAAAGGCTCTGCCATTTCCAGCCCCTGGTGTTACTTCCCGTCTCACTGCTCAACCTCAGTCTCTGTCATCTGTAAAATGGGGCTAATACTCTCCACCCCCACAGAGTTATCGGGAGGGCTAAGAACATACATACTGTGTGTGGACGTGATGCGTAAGTAAAACAGCACTAGGCAGATGCAAAATAATTATAACACTCAAGCCCTGGTCAAGTCTCTGGGCTTCTGCCAACACCTCTGAGAGGCTGTTTCTGAGGATAGCAAAGTTAAAACTCTCCCTTCCTCTGGCATGGGCTGATGAAAGAGACCTCTCTTCCATCACAGATTTTATTGCACTGGATTGTAGTTCTTTCATTAGCATGTTTACCTCTCTAATTCAATGTAAACACCTCCATGGCACAGTGCTTAATACATAGTGGTGCTCAGCAAGTGTGGCTTGAATGAATGAATGAATGATGCAGAGACGTCCCCCCACAGACCTGCTCCATTTCTGCTGGTGGTCCAGCCTCCAGCCTCCCTCCCCCGAGCCTAC
Organism: Spilogale gracilis; assembly: GCA_004023965.1. NCBI lineage: Eukaryota > Metazoa > Chordata > Mammalia > Carnivora > Mephitidae > Spilogale > Spilogale gracilis. The sequence goes on along the minus strand of PITA01000085.1, from coordinate 12,589 downwards.
CCTCCTCACAGGGCTGCCCGTTGCTAGCCTTCCAGTCCCACGGGCACATGTCAACCTTGCCAGTGAGCATTCAGAGTCCTCAGCATCTGACCCAGCCCCACTGTCCTTGACACTTTCTTGCCCGAGCTCCTGCCCTCATGCTGCCAGGGCACAAACCAATCCACACACCACAGTTTTGCAAACATGCTGGACACTTGCCTACTTCTGTGCCTCTGCTCACACCATTCCTTCTACCGGGAATGCCCCTTCCGCCCCTCCCCAATAAAGTCGTCTTGTCAAAGTGTACATTCTGCTTCCTTCATGAAGCTTTCCCTGACCACCCACCCTGTCCCAAACTAAAGGCAATCTCATTTTCCCATGAACCCCCATTGCCACCAAGTGAATACTCTTTTTTTTTCCAGATTTTATTAATTTGACAGAGAGAAGCACAGCTAGAGAGGGAACACAAGCAGGGGGAGTGAGAGAGGGAGAAGCAGGCTTCCCGCCAAGCAGGGAGCCCGATGCGGGGCTCGATCCCAGGGCTCTGGGATCATGACCTGAGCTGAAGACAGATGCTTAATGACTGAGCCACCCAAGCACCTCCAGAGTGGATACTCTTTAGAAGACTCCTTAATATCCTCTACCTTCTCAGGCAGTCATTTCCATCCCACTGTGTGACCTTGGGCAAGCCCCTTCTCCACCCCCTTTGTCTCCAAACTGTACACTTGTGTCCAATGGCTCTTCCAAACCTGCCATCCTGTGACCTGGCTTCTTTGGGGCTCCAGGAGGACAAGACACCAATGAGCCCAAAATGGGGCCTTCAACTTTTGACAGCATGTGCCCAGCTCCCAGGCCGTAAAATCAGCTGCTCAGATATTAGAAGCTAATTGACTTGCTTAATAAAGGGATAAATGAATATCTATTTAACATGATTACTGTCAGAGGCCTGAGCCACAGAACCTTTCCATCATTGGAGTTTTATTGCAGGAGGAGCTAATTAGCTCTAATTAGGGAACTCCCAGGTGCTTAAGGCAGAGACCAATGGAGGGGAAGGGGGAGTGGAAGATAGGTGGGAACGGATACTCCGTGCTCCCCTCTCAGCAACTTGCCTAGTTGGTATGAAGGGACTTGGGACTCCCCAGGAACCCCAAGGTTAGTAACACCTGAAGCCCCTCACCTACCCCCTTGAGAACCTACTATGTGCCAGGCACTGTATCAAGCCTGTTGTGTGAGTGATTTCATTTGATCCTCACAGCAACCCTTAGAGGCAGGAACTCTTTATTGACCCATTTCTTAGATGAGGAAACTGAGATGCACAGAAATTAAATCCCTTGTCTAAGTTCACACAACAGGGAAGCAGAGGAGCTGGAACCCGACCTGTGATCAAGGCTGGGGCTATTGTCTTTGGCCTCCACTACCCCTCCAGGTGACAGGCCCAGGGGGTTCCTGCAGCTCGGGCAGGGATTTGGATAAGCAGTGTCTTTCCTTTGTGGTGAGGTAGCCGAGGGGCACTCAGCCGAGAGGTTCTCCAGGGTGGGCCAAACTGGGCACAGCCAGAGCTGGCATGGCACCTGAGCGAGTTGGTTGTCTTTTGATTCAGGAACCCCTCCTCCTTTGATTCAGATGGGGATCTAGGCTGCAAATGCTGGATGACTCAGCCCTCACCATCAAAGAACTCACATTCCAGTTGAAATCTAAGAACACTTGAATAGGAAGTCATTTAAGTGTAAAAATGTCGGTAAAGAGATGTGTCTCTTCATCTTGTCATTCCTCTGCTTAGAAATTTTCCTGGGGGGGGGTGGTGCCTGGGTGGCTCAGTCCTTAAATGGCTGCCTTCGGCTCAGGTCATGATCCCGGGGTGCCGGAATCTAGCCTCGCCTGCTTCTCCCTCTCTCACTCCCCTGGCTCCTGTTCCCTCTCTAGTTGTGTTTCTCTCTGTCAAATAAATAAATACAATCTTAAAAAAAAAGAAAGAAAGAAAGAAAGAAAGAAGAAAGAAAGAAAGAAAGAAAGAAAGAAAGAAAGAAAGAAAGAAAGAAAGAAAGAAAATTCTCCGAGTTTTGAGGCCCTTGATTGGCAAATTTTAATTTCTTTCCATGAGACGACTTAGGGCATGGAAAGGAGCATGAACTGCGGAGGCTGTATTTGAACCCAGGTTCTGCCATTTATTGTATGGCCTTGGGCATTTCCCTCTGCCTCTCTCTGTAATACCTGGATGCTGGACCTAGCATGGCTGTCCTTATCTGGACTCTTGAGCTCCTGGCTTCCCCATCTACTTTCTGCTTCTCTAGAATCCATTCTTCCTGCTGAAACCAGCAGGAGCTGGCTGAATAAGACAGCTCATGTGATAAGGGTCCTTCGAAGTCCTTATATTGACCTGTGAGGACTGCATGATCAGACCTCCATTTACCTCTCTGGCCTCATTTCAGACACCAGGCTCCACCACACTGGCCCCCTTAATGTTGTTGGAGAAAACTGACCTCATTTCTACCTAAGGGCCTTTGTACCTGGTGCCCCCCCCCCCACCTCAGTGCTATGACCCCAGCTATTTGCATTGCTGGCTACTTCCACTTCTTAAATGTCACCTACTCAGAGACATGTTCCTTGGTCATATTATCTTAAATAGCAGTACCCTCTTTGTTCTCAATTTCAATACTTTTTGTTTCCTTCCAAACACCACAATAGGGATAATTTTTAATCTTTTTAATTCTTAAGGATTTTATTTATTTCAGAGACAGAGAGCACGAGTGGGGTGGGGGGAGAGACAGAGGGAGAAGCAGACTCCCTGCTGAGCAGGGAGCTCCGACACAACACATGGGGCTTGATCCCAGGACCCCGGGATCATGACCCAAGCCAAAGGCAGACACAGCTGACTGAGTCACCCAATATAAGAATATTTCTTATTCTTAAAAAACAATGTGTATATTGTCTCCTGTCATTCAAATGTAAGCATCATCTCGGTAGTGAATTTGTTTCCATCACCACTATGCGTCTGTCAGAGTTTGGCACATAGTAGGTACTCAGTACAAACTTGTTAGACAGATGGATGGGTGGATGGTTAGCGCAATGAATGAACGAACATTTTTCTTAAAGCTGTTGTGAGGATTAAATGAGCTAATACATGTTAAATGTCTGGCACGGAGCCCAGCAAAGAGCACAGCTCAATAGCTAATAGTTGAATGTGCATGTAACCTGCTGGCTGGCACCCCGCTATTTTCTGAGCTAGCCCCAAGCTAGCCAGCCCATCCTCCATCCCACCCCCCTGCTCCCTACAAGGACCAGCTCCTACCGCCCTGGAAACAAACCCATTCTCACCCACGGGCAGCAGTGTGCTGGAGTTGAGAGCCAATGGTGAAATACTCAAGAATTTGACAAGCAGATCATTAGACTATCGGTAGCTTTAGAGCGGCCATGGTGGCGTATTTACACCGCAGATAGTGGCAAACGTTACACATCAGGATACCCCCCACCCTACAAAGAGCCAGTTTACCAGTCCACCACCCCTAAACTTCACTCCTGCTATCCCCCAATTCTATCAAAATGCCCTGTCCCATGATCACAGGCATGCCTGAGTCAACCCTGCCTGCCTTCAAGGTCCAGACCCAGCAGTGCCTGCCCCCTCCCTCCAAGAAGGCACATGGCCTCCCTGTTCTCACTCCTGCAGACAGCCTCAGTGTCACAGGCTAGGGTACAAAAGACAGTATTTCTATATATTGATTTTCGTCCTCTCTTTCTCCAAGTGAACATGAGAATCTTGTCCCTGAAGCTTACATTTAAAACCGTGAAAACAGGGACATGGTGATACATTTATTATTATTTTTTTCTAATCTCCCTTGATGCCTAGCACAGGATTTGGGACTATGGGAGTATTCAGTAAAGATCCCAGCTTCAAGCTGGTAGAGTGGCAGGAGTCTGGGACGAGGACACGGGAGCTCTGCATTCCAGCTCAGCTAAGCCACTGACTTGCAGTGTGATCTGGGCCCCCCCTTCCTTTTCCAGGCCTCAGTTTACCCATCTTAAATGATATTGGTGATTTTGAAACTTCCTTCAAACTTCAAGACCCAAAACTTCATTGACTGATAACACAAATGAGTGTTTATTGTTTTTTGCAAAAACTCTTAGGTACTTGCGAAGGAACAATTTTTTGTACCCATGCACCCCACCCACCACAATAGAAACTTGGAAGGGCCTTTGGGGGGATGGAACCTGAGGCCTCTGTTCCACAGACAATGATAGTTAGGATTTACTGAGCACTTACCATGTGCCGGGTACTATTCTGAACACTTCACACTGATTTGTTTAACCTTCACTACAATGATGTCAAAGGGTAGATACTATTGATGCCCATTTTACAGATGAGGAACCCAGGGTTCAGAGAAGTGAAACAACTTGCCCAAGTCCCACAGCTAGGAAGTAATAGAACTGAGGCTTGAGCTAGGCAGCCTAATCACTGGGCTTACTACCTTGTAAGGCTCTCGGTGGAAGTGGCCGCCTCTCAAAGGCCCTGGGGCCACCAGACAGAAAGCTGGCTTTTCCACCCACAGGTCCCATTGTATCCCAAGCTTGACCAGTAGGCAGAATGCCTTAGAGGGAATGTGACCTCTTGCTTCCTCTGCTTCCCAACTGTGTGAACTTGAGCAAGTCCCTCCACTTCTCTGAACCTCAGTTGTCCCAACTATTTCACCCAGGGCTCTTGTGAGGGTTAAGAGAGGAAGGAAATTAGCACATCAAATTGACTGTCTCTGAGAGAGGAGCCAAGAGAGAGAAATTATTTCTCCCAATGTACAGAAGCAAAAACATAGTCAGAAAGGGTAAAAGCCTCCTTAAAGCCATGCAGTCAGGTGGGACAGAAACAGGATTCAAACCCAAGGCTTTATGTTCTTTTGGTTTAGTTTTAATAAATGGATATTGATACAATAACATGAAAGTCAGTTTTCCTAGTTTTAACCTGATGTCCTTTACCTGTTCCAGGATCCCATCTGGGTCACACCACATCACGTCTAGTCATCGTGTTTCCCTAACTCCTCTTGGCTACGGCAGTTCCTCAGACTTTCCTCTCTTTTGAGGACCTTCACAGTTTTGATGTGTGCAGTCTGGTATTTTCTAGAATGTTCCTCATTTGGGATTGGTCTGACATTTTTCAAGGTTTGACAAGGGTTAGGGTTTGGGAGAGGAAGCCCACAGAGGTGTAGTGGGCCATCTCATCATACTACACCAAGGGTGCATGCTCTCATCCCTACTGATGTTGACCATGATCATCTAGCTGACGTGTGTTTGTCAGGTCTCTCCACTGGAAAGTCCCTCCTTGTTTTCACCCCTCTCCATGCTGTACTCTGTGGAAGGAAGTCGCTGTGCACAGCCCACACTTAAGGGGTGGGGAATGGGGAGATATATGCCACTTCATTGTCAGAGGATGATCTACATTAACTATTTGCAATTCTTCTATGTGGGACATTTGCCTCTTCTCCTTCATCTATTGATTTATTCAACACTTATTGATAGGCCTATAGACTCATGACTATTTGTTTTATACTTTGGGTCTTATCCCCAATACCACATTTTTCTGTCACTCCAGTGGTTCCAGCCTTGGCCTTTGGGAGCTCTTTCCATTCATTCCTGAGTCCCTTTGACACACTCCCATCATCGTGGGTCTCATTTTCTCAAGTGCTTCCTCCCTTCCTGTCACTACAGGGTGCCGCAGGCCCATCTTGTCTATTTCCTGGTCCCGCCCTGGAATCAGGCACTTCAGAAGGGAACTCTGATTCCTTCCGTTGGAGAATGGGATTTGAAACCAAGGTCGGGGCACTGAGTATATTTGTTGCTTTCGAGCCCTCTCGCCTGACAGAATAAAATGAAATGTGTATAGTACCTCTGGTATAGAACTGAATCTGTAAGTGCTTCTCTATGTAACTATTTGTATCTATATTACAAGCAACATGAGTTCACACTGATAGTTCTCATTCTAATCCATTAGCACCTGGATCACTCCAGCCTTCCTTCTCGCTTCTCTGTACTTTCCCATTCCAACAGTGAGCATCTTGGCTCCTGTCATCCACCATCTGACTTCATGCTCTTTTCACAGCCCTCCTCCTCCGTTCCTGCCAGGTTTCCCGGGTTTACCTAGCAGCTGCAATGCGGAAGAGCTGTGTTCCTCTTTCCTGGGCTCTGGGTGGCCTCAGGTGGGGGTGGTGATTTTACAGCCAGGGTAACTGTCACCATCTGGGCTCTCCTGGGTTTGGTTTCTGCAAACAGCCCCAAGGAGAGCCTCTCCCACTCCTTCAAATGGCCCAGGAGAGTTTGCCCTTGCACCTGTCTGTGGACAACTGAGCCTTTATTTTTATTATTTATTTATTTATTTATTTATTTGTCAGGGAGAAAGAGAGAGAGAGCAAGCAAGGGGAGCTATGGAGGGAGAGGGAGAAGGAGGCTCCCTGTTGAGCAAGGAGCATGATGCAGAAATAAATCCCAGGACCCTGAGATCATGACATGAGCCAAAAGCAAATGCTTTATCAACTGAAGCACCCAGGCATCCCTATTTTTTTATTTTTTAAAAAATTTTTAAAAATCTTTCTTATTTATTTTATTTATTTATTTATTTATTTTTATTGGGGCACCTGGGTGGCTCAGAGGGTTAAGCCTCTGCCTTCAGCTCAGGTCATGATCTCAGGTTCCTGGAATCAAGTCCCCACATCGGGCTCTCTGCTCAGTGGAGAGCCTTTTTTCTCTGCCTGCCTCTCTGCCTCTTTGTGATCTCTCTCTCTGCCAAATAAATAAATAAAATCTTTTTTTAAAAAAAAAAAAAGGTTTATTTATTCATTCGTGAGTGGGGGGAGGGGCAGAGAGAATCTTAAGCAGACTTGATGCTGAGCACGGAGCTGGACACGGGGTTCGATCCCACCACACTGAGGTAGGATCTGAGCTGAAACGAAGACTCCGATGCTTTACCCACCGCGCCACCCAGGTGCCCCAACTGAGCTTTGAGACCTGCTAGAAATCAGTGCTGGTGCGACAGCAGCTCCTCCTCCATTGCCAGGTGCACTGGTCTCTCTGTTCCTCACCCCCCAACCCTATCCTTAGCCAGCCCTGGGGTCTCTGGCTCGGCTCTGCTCAGATCAGCAGCTCCTGGGCAGTGGGCTGGGCTGACATGTGATGGAGGATGCAGAGAAAATTGGAATTCCAGGCATGGGCAATCCACAGCATGGAGGAGGAGCTAAGGCTCCTTTGGCCAGAGTTCAGATTAGTTCGGCTGTGGCTTTCACCTTGGAACAGTATGCTCTACAAACCCACTCAAGCAGGGCCTCTGCCCCAACTCCATGCCTCGGGGGGCCCTGTGCTTTGAAGGACCTTCTTTCAAACACACTCATGTCCCCTCTGATGCCAAGTAGAATACGGACCAGGGCCAGCACTGCCTCTTGGGCAGAGTGCTCTGAGCCCAAACACAGACTTGGCAGCTCTTCTTTTTGGGATACTCTCTGACTAGCGACTCCATGCATGGATTCAACCAGATGTCCCAAGGAGCTCCTAGACTCACATCTATGGTGTCTTCTTGGGGCCCTTGGGGCTGAGCCCAATTCTAGGAAGACAATCTGGTAGGCAGGTCACTCCTGCTGGCTGGCACAGTACTTTCTTTTTGTAAGATCATGGGAAAGATTAGGTTGCTAGAATGGTGCTAACATGCTGATTTGGGGTAACTCAAATTGTTTATACAGATAGGGGCCTTGTAAGTACATATACATATATAAGCATATATGTTTATAATGCATATATATACATGTATATACTGTGTGTATGTGTATATATATTTACTTGGGGGAGGGGGGTCCAGGGCCTACATACTCTAGAGACAGTACTTCCTTAGAGCTTATGGAGTTAAAGAACACAGAATTTCCAAGCCTCAAGGGAGTTTTGAAGCCATATAGCCCAAAGCATACCTGATGTATATGTATCAGCCCCTTTCCCCTAGAATCTTCTCTGGGCCCCTCTGAGCTGCTGGGGATAGAGAGAGAAATAAGTTCCAGTCCTTGCCCTTCAGGGTCTCCCCATCTAAGGGGGACACAGGCCCAGAAACTGTCACTTTGAGTAATATAATAAAAACAATAACAGTAACCATCATCATCATAATGATAATAATAATAGTAGCATAGTAGCTGTCACTTATTGAGCTCTTACTATGCACCGGACAATGTGAGGCAGGCTTTGCACGCTTTGTCCAACTGGCTCTCAATGAGTTAGGGAGTGGGGGCCACTAGCATTCCTATTTTATACAGGAGGCAACTGAGGCTCAGAGTGGCTCTCAGCTCTGTTAAGCTCCATGGCCCGAGTTCTTTCACACCCTCAGACCCAGAGCCTGAGGAGATGGAGGCCAAGTGGGGTAAGGTGACATGCCCAGAAAGAAAAGTCTTGAGTCCACTGCCCTCTGCCCTCAGCCCTGCAGGGAAACCGTAGCGCTCTGCCAGAAAGACAGTGGCATGTGTCCATGATCCTGGCTCCTTTCGCCTACGATGGTCTCATCTCCTGGCATGGCCCCAGCCCCAGACTGAGCTGGACAGGCCATGTGGCTAGCACATCTCCCTTTCAGCTCTGCCAAGCCTGCAGCTGGCCCACCCCTCACATGCCCCCTCCGGCACCCAGCCCCCTCTCCTCGGCCAACAATGCAGCCCTCCTTCCGTTCAGCATTCCTGCCAGCTGGTGTGTGAACCCTGTGCAAGAAGGCTGGGTTGCCATGGCAGCCGTGGAGGGCTGGTATGGGGGGAGGGCAGTCACACTGGTGCAGGGCTCCTGACCTCCCTAGGAAGGGAGGCGGTGGCCCTGGGCCTAGTCAGTGCTCCAGCAGCTCACCTCAGAAGGCCTGCCCCCACCCGGCCCTGGCCCTCTGCCCACACCGGGTGTGCTTTAAGAGCTCTCACCACACAGGAAAAGAGATGAGCTAGGGAGGAAAAATGCCCAGGCCCTTCAAAGCTCAAGCCCAATATAGCAGAACTAATTTGAAATGTCACTTAGGGCAGTCTTGCTCCCAGCCAGCAAAAAGCTGGTTTATTTACATAGTTGGCAGTGGCGGGAGGCCAAGAACCCCATCATGCCAGGGCACAGGGGATGGGTAGCTGGGGGCCCCAGATGTGGCCCCATGGCCTGGATCTTGCTCAGAATCACCATCTGGAAGCCCCCGCGAGCAGAAGAGCCAGATCCAATATACCCCACACCCGCTCCCCCCACTCCAGAAGTGCTCCCCCTTCCTGGGCCGTGGGGCAGGGCAGGAACTTCTAGTGGCTGCTTTTTGGCACCAATCCCACACCAGACACTTGACTGCATGCTTGACGCCGTTGTCTCATTGAGTCCTTGCCAAGCTCCGAGAGGAGAGGTGATTTTTCTCATGTCGCAAGTAAGGAAACTGAGGCTGCCAGGGATGCGTGAACTTCTGGGGGATTAGACAGCTGGCGAGTGGCAGCAGAGATTCAAATCCAGGTCAGTCTGTCTCCCTCCTGAGCCCTCGCTTTGCTCCTTTGTCCATGCTCTGGATCTTGAGTCTCTGGCATCTGCCAGCCCAGCCACTACCAAGGTTGTGGCTTGCGTGAGCCACGTCCGTTGGTTGCTGATGGCCTTTTATTTTTTATTGTTATTTTTTGGCTGATGGCCTTTCAAAGCAGACCCTACTGGATTGCCCAGTGAGCCACTGGTCTGGAGGCTGACAGGTCACAGTGAGGTCAGGTCTCCCACAAGAGAATGGAGGCTCTTCCCGGTTGCCCACTTATGTGTTTCATTTGGGAGGACACCCGGGTCCCCAGCTGAGATGGGTCACATGAAGTGAATAGTCCCATACTTCACTCTGTTATATATCAACATATGCCAAGCATCTAGATGTGCCTGGAACTGATGTGTTGGGTGTTGGGAGTGCAAGGGTGGGAGAGACATAGTCCCCATCCTCCCAGAGCTCCCAGTCACTCTCTATGATAATAGCCCATCAAGTGCTAACATTGTGGGGCTGATGACAGGCCCTCTTCTATTAGGCAGCTCTGGTGGATGGATTTGCATAATTCCTTCAGCAATGCTATGAGGTAGGCACTTATTATTATCCCCACTTCACAGATGAGGAAACAGAGCCATTGGGAGACAAAGTATCTTGTCCAGGGTCACACAACCAGCAAGTGACAGAGGCGGGGTCTGAACCCAGGTGGACCGCCTTCGGAACCCATGCTCCCAAGTCACCTAATCTAAAATAAAAAGAAGAGGCCTGAGCATCACGGTGAGAAGAGTTGGGATCCAATATAGAGCACGCTCGCCAAGGGCACTCTCGTTGGCAAGTACAAGAGGATTTTCCAAGTGGGAGACCCTTCACAGGGCACTTCTCCAGAGTGTTGGCTCCAGGGAAGGAGATCAGGGGTGGCCTGAGTTATCCTCGAGGCAGTCTGACCATGGTCAGACTTTGCCTCTATGTTTCTCAGCTTCCTTGTTCTGGCTGCTTCTTGGAGCCTAGAGGCTCAGCCAGCCAGGGGTTAATGCTCTGAGGGAGCACACTGGAGAAGGGTCTGGTCTCTGTGCCAGGATCCTGGGGAGAGGATGAGACTGGGATCAGCTAGGAATCAGTAAGAATGCTGGTGTGGCAGACCAACGTGGGGGAGAATGCAAAGAAGGCTCAGAACCCAAGGCTGGGGTGTCGTGGGCAGCCAGCCAACAGATTCTGGGATGAGGGGGCAAATATGGGGCCGGCGGAGGGGGAGTGGGAGCCGTTTGGCTCAGAGTGGAGACCTTGCTCTCTAAGTGGTCCTTCCTGAGGCTCCGAGGTGAAGGAAGCAAACCTTGGGAGAGAAGGCTGAGTCAAAATGGAGGCTTGGGCTGATGGGTGGATGAGGGAGCCTGACAGTTCTTAGGCATGAGGCCACTTGGAGAGTGAGGAGACCCTCATCCATGCTCCACTCTTTTGTGTGCCCCTCTGGGATTTTCCAGAGTGGCCCGGAGAGGAAGAGAGACCTCAGTGGGCCTATGGGCTAACATGTCTCCTACCCCTGCCTCCAGTCCTACCCCAGCGCCCACAAGCCACATATTCTGGCAACAAAAAGGAGTACATAGGACTTGCCTCTGCAAGTGCTAGAAGCTCTGGAGAATTTTCTCCAGTAAGTGCTTCTTGACCTAGAAACGCAAGGAGGAATTGGAAGGGGAGTGGCTGCTGTGTGGGTAGGAGGCCCCAAGAAAGCTCCTCAGGCAGGTGGTTCTGAACAGGCCCTGAGACTGCCTTGAGGAAAAGGGGCCACTTGAGATGGCATGTTGGTGACAACACTGTTGGCTTCAGGGGCCTCATTTGGGGAGGAGGGGGAAGGAAGCTCATTTCCTTCCTAAGCCCAAGCAGAGGGGCAATGGGTTCCATTAGAGCAGAGGGGCCCTGTCACCAGAGGTCACTGAGAACCAGGCGAGGCTCCATGGAACACTGGTGCTGATCCTAGGGTTCCTCTAACCCCCTCAGCTGACTCAGGATCCTAAGGACCCGTGAGCACCCCTGGGACAAGCATCCTTGGGTTCCTGCTGCAGGCCCAGCTGGCCTGTAGCAAGCAGGTAGTGGGCAGGAGGAGTGAGGGCACCTGGTGGGAAAGGAGCAAGCAGGGAACACGGAGCTGTAGCACCCTTCAGCACTCTCACAAATGTCACCCAGGGGACTCCAAGCCTGTGGGATGAATTCTCCAGGCCCCTGTCTCCTTTGATTCCACTCCCCTACCCCACCCCTCTCCTTATAGTCCTTCAGTGACTCTCCCTTCTCCCCAAGGCTACCCACCTGCCACTGCGTCTTGCTACCTCCCTGCCCACTAAGTCTTCCAACCCAGTGCTCTGACTAGCTTGCTTTGAAATGTGCGTTCCTGTTCCTGGCCCACAGTGCTCCAGGGTCTCCAGAGTAGGTGGCCAGGAGCCTATTGGGTCCCTGTGAGCCCTGTATGGTCAGGGCAGACACGTTCTGATAGGGCCTCTCCACCTTGCCATAGGGCGACCAACTCAGGCTACTGGAGGGGAGACAAAGGGCAGGGAAGGAGGGGGAGAACTTGGAGCTGCCCAGCTGTACCCCAATGCCCAGCAGCCTTAGCAACACAGACTCTCAGGCTTCTGAGGCACGTGCTGAAAAGCACGGGGCACAGAGCAGGGTGCTGCCAAACGTGGTCTGGCAGGCAGCAGGCCGATGGGCTGGGGTTCACCTTCCCATAGAGTCTTTTCCCTGAGCTTTCCATAGAAGAACTCTCATTGGCCCAGGTCCCAAATTCCAGGTGAGCGCTGGGCGCTGGGGGTAATTGCCAGAGCCCTCTGGTTCTCCCCTTCTTGAGGCTCTTGCTCCAAATCCCTGCCAGCTGCCTACCTGGGGCAGGTTCCTCACTCTCCCTTCCTCAACCTCACCAGAAGTCAAGCACAATAACACCAAGCCTCGCCCATCTCAACTCCTAAAGCTCTCTCCTGTCTTTCCTGCCCCATGCCTTTCACTACCACTACTCTTGGCATCAAAGCACCAACAACCTATCCGCTACTGAAAGCTTTAGCGATGCCAGGTTCTCTGCTAAACATTTACATCAGTTTGCTTCACTTAATCCTCCCACCAATAACGCCCTGAAAGCTGTAATATTATTGGCTCCATTTCATA
>PITA01000084.1:327859-403145 GCA_004023965.1 Spilogale gracilis | reverse complement strand
AGAAGAACTGAAACACTTCATGGAAACCAATGAGAATGAAGATACATCGATCCAAAACCTATGGGATACAGCAAAGGCAGTCCTAAGGGGGAAATTCATAGCCATCCAAGCCTCACTCAAAAAAATTGAAAAATCCCGAATACACCAACTCTCATTACACCTTAAAGAACTGGAAAATCAACAAAAAATTAAACCAACCACCCACACAAGGCAGGAAATAATAAGGATTAGAGCAGAGATGAATGAATCAGAAACTAGAGATACAGTAGAACGCATCAACGAAACTAGAAACTGGTTCTTTGAAGGAATCAATAAGATTGATAAACGATTGGCCAAACTAATCCAAAAGAAAAGGGAGAAAACCCAAATTAATAAAATCATGAATGAAAGGGGAGAGATCACGACTAACACCAAGGAAATAGAAACAATCACCAAAAATTACTATCAACAATTATATGCCAATAAGTTTAACAACCTAGAAGAGATGGATACATTCCTAGAAACCTATAAACTACCAAGACTGAAACAGGAAGACATTGACAATTTGAATAGACCTATATCTAGTAATGAGATTAAAGCAGTGATCAAAAACCTCCCCCAAAACAAGAGTCCAGGACCAGACGGATTCCCTGGGGAATTCAACCAAACATTCAAGGAAGAAATAACACCTATTCTCCTGAAGCTCTTTCAAAAAATAGAAACAGAAGGAAAACTTCCAGACTCTTTCTATGAAGCCAGCATCACTCTAATCCCCAAACCAGACAAAGACCCCATCAAAAAGGACAACTTCAGACCAATATCGCTGATGAATACGGATGCCAAGATTCTCAACAAGATCCTTGCTAACAGGATCCAATAATACATTAAAAAGATTATCTACCATGACCAGGTGGGTTTTATCCCATGGATGCAAGGGTGGTTCAACACTCACAAACAATCAACATGATAGAACAAATCAATAAGAGAAGAGAGAAGAACCACATGGTACTCTCAATTGATGCAGAAAAAGCATTTGACAAAATACAACATCCATTCCTGATAAAAACTCTACAAAGTATAGGGATAGAGGGAACATTTCTCAACCTCATAAAATCTATGTATGAAAAACCCATAGTGAATATCATCCTCAACGGGGAAAAACTGACAGCCTTTCCTCTGAGATCAGGAACAAGGCAAGGATGCCCACTCTCACCACTACTGTTCAACATAGTGTTAGAAGTCCTAGCAACAGCAGTCAGGTAACAGAAAGAAATACAAGGTATCCAGCTTGGCAAAGAGGAAGTCAAACTCTCTCTCTTTGCAGATGGCATGAGACTCTATGTGGAAAACCCAAAAGACTCTACCCCAAACTACTAGAACTCATACAACAATTCGGTAATGTGGCAGATTACAAAATCAATGCACAGAAATCAGTTGCATTCTTATACACTAACAATGAAAAAATAGAAAGGAAAATCAGAGAATCGATTCCGTTTACTATAGCACCAAAAACTATAAGATACTTAGGAATAAACCTAACCAAAGAAGTCAAGGATCTCTACTCGAGGAACTACAGAACACTCATGAAAGAAATTGAAGAAGACACAAAAAGATGGAAGAGCATTCCATGCTCATGGATCGGAAGAATAAACATTGTCAAAATGTCTATACTGCCCAGAGCAATCTATAGTTTCAATGCCATTCCGATCAAAATTCCACCAACATTCTTCAAAGCATTGGAACAAACAATCCTAAAATTTATATGGAACCAAAAAAGACCCCGAATTGCTAAGGAATTTCTGAAGAAGAAAAGCAAAGCTGGGGGCATCTCATTACCTGACTTCAGGCTTTATTACAGGGCCGTGATTACCAAGACAGCATGGTACTGGCACAAAAACAGAGAAATAGACCAATGGAACAGAGTGGAGAGTCCAGATATGGACCCACAAATCTATGGGCAAATCATCTTCGACAAAGCAAGAAAAAATATCCAGTGGAAAAAAGACAGTCTCTTCAATAAATGGTGCTGGGAACATTGGACAGCTACGTATAGAAGAATGAAACTAGACCATTCTCTTACACCACACACAAAGACAAACTTGAAATGGATGAAAGACCTCAACGTGAGGCAGGAATCCATCAAAATCCTGGAAAAGAACATAGGCAGTAACTTCTTTGACATCAGCCACAGCAACTTCTTTCAAGACACGTCTCCAAAGGCAAAGGAGACAAAAGCGAAAATGAACTTCTGGGACTTCATCAAAATGAAAAGCTTCTGCACAGCAAAGGAAAAGGTCAACAAAACAAAGAGGCAACCCACAGAATGAGAGAAGATATTTGCAAATGACACTACAGACAAAGGGCTGGTATCCAAGATCTATAAAGAACTACTCAAACTCAACATCCAAAAAGAAGATGAACACATCAAAAAATGGGCAAGAGACATGAAGAGGCACTTCTCCATAGAAGATATACAAATGGCTAACAGACACATGAAAAAATGTTCAGCGTTACTAGCTATCAGGGAAATTCAAATCAAAACCACACTGAGATACCACCTTACACCAGTCAGAATGGCCAAAATGAACAAGTCAGGAAACAATAAGTGTTGGAGAGGCTGTGGAGAAAGGGGAACTCTCTTACACTGTTGGTGGGAATGTAAGCTGGTGCAGCCGCTTTGGAAAACAGTGTGGACATTCCTTAAAAAATTAAAAATAGAGCTATCCTATGACCCTGCAATTGCACTACTGGGCATTTACCCCAAAGATACAGATGTAGTGAAAAGAAGGGCCATATGTACCCCAATGTTCATCGCAGCAATGGCCACAATCGCCAAACTGTGGAAAGAGCCAAGGTGCCCATCAACAGACGAATGGATAAAGAAGATGTGGTACATATATACAATGGAATACTATGCCTCCATCAGAAAGGATGAATATCCAACTTTTGTAGCAATATGGACTGGACTGGAAGAGATTATGCTGAGTGAAATAAGCCAAGTAGAGAAAGTCAACTATCACATGGTTTCACTTACTTACGGTGCATGAGGTGTAACCGGAGGACAGTGGGAGAAGGAAAGTAAATGGGAAGTAGGGTAATCCAGGGAGAGAAATGAAACAACAGAGACTTTGGACACAGAAACAAACTGAGGGACTTGGAGGGAGGGGAGGTGGAGGGATGGGAGAGCCTGGTGGTGGGTACTGGGGGCACCTAATGCGTGGAGCACTGGGTGTAGGGAATGGGGAATGAATCTTGGAACACTGGAAAAAAAAATTTAGTAACAATAAAAAAAAAAAAGAAAAGAAAAAATTTAAGTAACAATAAAAAAAGAGAAAAAAAATGGAGCCAACTCTTCTTTCTTTTAAAAATGCTACTGATCGGGGTGCCTGGGTGGCCCAGTTGGTTAAGCGACTGCCTCCGGCTCAGGTCATGATCCCGGAGACCCGGGATCGAGCCCCACATCGGGCTTCCTGCTTGGCAGGAAGCCTGCTTCTCCCTCTCTCACTCCCCCTGCTTGTGTTCCCTCTCTAGCTGTGTTTCTCTCTGTCAAATAAATAAAATAAAATCTTTAAAAAATAAAATAAAATAAATAAAAATGCTACTGATCACCTACTTTATGCTCAACATTGTCCTGATTAAGGGTCCAAGCGAATGAATAAGACAGGAAGAGCAGTACTTTCAGAGTGTGTCCAGTCCAGTAGAGGAAACAGGCAAATTCACAGAGAAGGACAATACAGGGTTTTCTCTGCTATAACAACAACAACAAAAAAAACCTTGATACTCCTTTGGAGCATAGAAGGGCAGCCAACATGGACTCAAGGTGGGGTAAACATTTCAAAATAAAGAGATCTATAAGGCAAGTAGCAGGTAGGAGGGCAGGGGTAGAAAGGGATAAGTGTAGTGGACTGATTAGTCACCCTCCCAAAAAAAGGTACGTTCACTGGCAACTCAGAATTTGACCTTAATTATGAGAAGAGTCTTTGTAGATATAATTAAGGTAGGCATCTCAAGATAAGATTATCCTCAGTTAGGCTGGGCCTTAAAACCAATGACAAGTGTTCCTTGTAAGAGAGAGAAAAGGGGAAAATAGAGACAATAGAAGGAAAGTCCATGTGAAGTCAGTGCAAGGAGATTGGAGTGAATTGTCCACATGCCAAGGAATACCAAGAATTGCTGGCAGTCTCCAGGGCCTATGAGAGAGGCAAGAAAGGCTCTTCCCTAAAAGTCTACAGAAGGAACCAACACTGCCAATAGTTTGAGTTTAGACTTTGGATTGCTAAACTAGGAGAAAAAATACATTTCTGTTGTTTTAAGTAATATAAATTTATGATGACTTGCTATAGGAGCCCTAAGAAACTAATACAATAGGCATTCTGGATGGGGAATAGTATTGACAAGTCGTAGGGGGCAGAATCTTGGTAGGGAACTACAAGTAGTCTAGGGTGACAGAGCACAGTGTGGCTTAGTGCTGATAAGTGGGCCAGATCTTGATGGGAAAGTCACTTGGAATAGGTCACTTTCAGTTTGTGGAGGAGGGGATGCCTCCTAATTTCCTTTTCAATAACATGAGATGGTTGGACTCAATATACTTTAAGAACTCTTTAAATTAAAATAATAGCACAAAGTTAAATAAATAATAAAATAAATTTAGGTGGGTTTTTTTTGTTGTCCCCAGGAAGAGCATACCAAAAAGTCCAAAATAAGTTAAAATCTAAATTCTTACTAAGAAAGTGAAACCATATCTGAAGCCTCTTGCTTTCTTTCCTTTTCCTTCCATCCACGCCATCCACGCCCAAATCTTCATTACGATAAGCACTGGAATATAACAAGATGAAGGGTAGGAGGCTACATGTGAACCAGCCATCCTGGAATCAGATTTTCCTTGAGAGCTATCTCAGTTCCCTCCCTGTGCATCGTCCTCTCCTGGGTTGCCAAGCCATGGACAAGAGTAGTGTACCATCACTGGCTTGAAGGAGCTCAGGGGCTAGTAGTGAAGATAGGCACAGAAGAGAAGATTCCAACCAAAAGACATACACATGGCACCAAGGGAGTAACATAGAAGGGGCAGAAGAAATCCAAGAAAGCTTCCCAATACAGGGGACCCCTGAAGCTGAAGTAGCGTGGTGAGTTGTGGCAACATTCAAACAAGTGCCTTTAACATGAAGGCATAGTCACAAGTAGGAAGTGGGAGACAGGTAGATTTTTCATGACTTAACTTGGCCATTGGAGACTTTCTGACAACTTCCCGTATCTGGTCCGGGTCCTGGATTTCTGTGAGACATCTTCTAAATATGTTGTCCCTATTAGCCACTCCCCCCCCCCCCCCCCGCATCCTCTGTCTTTTCTCATGTAGAACTCACTCTACAACCACAGACTCTTTCCTTACTCAATTCCCAGGTCAGTTCTCCTACACCATTAATGAGGACACTCTTTGTTCCCTGGGACAGAAAACCAACTTGAATTAGCTTATGCAAAAGGAGAGAGGTACTTGTTTGTTTTTGTCTGATGTAACTGAGAAGGACAGAAGTTGAACTGGAAAAACTAGAATAATGGTTTCTCCATGAAGCCACTGGCAGTTTTCAGGATCAAATCTTCTCAAGAGAGGTGTTTTGTTTGTTTGTTTGTTTTTTCCCCTCCTGGTTTCAGTCGGGGGGGGGGGGGGAATGCGGTCCAGAACCCTGACTGGCTCAGTAAAAGCCATGTCATTGTGTTGAGGGATGTTTCCTCTAGAGTGTGTGCTATTGTGGGTAGGAAAGGTGGGAGCTGGGAGGGAGGAGGAATGTCAAATAGCCACATAAACGAGGGCAGTATAGACGCAGACTGTGGGATGATTGTAGTGAGCTAGGAAACCATCCTGATTTGTGCCACTGGACTCTTCCTACTCCCACCCACAGTCAGCCTCTCTCTTCTCCCTTCTGACAGTGTAGTCTATGTTGAAAGGCTGTAAATCCTGGCTACAATTTTGAACATGGACCTTGGCATCAGACTTGACCGTAGCTACTAATCTGAAATGCTAGGAGAATAATAACTTTGGGGTAAAGTCCATGCACATTTTAATTCCTTGGGTCTTCACAGAGAGCCTATTGCCAAGTCCCAGGAACCTTACTGAAACACAACTATAATGCACATGGAGAGCTGAGTTTGTGGCCCACAATGAATTAAGAGAAGACAACTAGCACTGTAGGTGAAGAATTGGAGCAGGCAGGTGGGGAGGGGGCATTCCTTCGAAGCAGGCTGGGACAAGGAAGAGAGGAGGAAACCATTATGAAAATGAAAACATCAGATACCTTTAATTAAAAAATAAATAACTCTGCACACCTGAGTAAGGTCCTGAGAGCATCTCTGTGTGGCCAGGAGACCTCTACTCTCCCTTCAAGATACAGCACTCAGTGATGCTGGCTGTGTTTGCCATTATAGAAGGAACACCCAAGAAAGCTCTTTGACCAGGGAACAGGATTATTGCTGTCTCTGATGGTACCCCCACCTACACAGAGATAATAAAAGTCAGAGATACATTTTCTGTAGGGCAACACAAGGGCACACTGGCCTGCATTTGAGTTCAGACCAGGTTTTTGGAGTTAGATGGGCATGTGTAGATATTTTTAAGCTACAAGACTCACTGTCACTGACAGAGTCAAACACCTGAGCCTTTCTTCCAATTTTCCGAAGGCACACGTCAGTGTGCAGGTTTGAGTGAGGAGTATGTTCCCTTGGCCCTCAGCCCAGGCCCCTCTATGGCTGTGCCAGAAGTGGAGATGCGTGGGAGGACACAGCTCATTGTGGCAAACCTCAGCTCCCCGGCATGTCTGGCTCTGGCAACCACCAAAGGTTAAAATAATTTTAATAAAGTCTTAATGAACAGCTCAAAGCCTCAGAGTTATTCCTAGGTCAGTGGAGCTTAAGGCAAAATTCTGAGATCTGTCCATCTTGGTACAGCCATTTACCGTCTTGGTTCATGTCAACTACTCACCCACGAATGTTTCCAGAGCACTAAAATTAATATTAATAGTAAGTACAATCCTGTTCCCCATATGCCAAGAACTTTGCTAAGCACTTTGCTGACATTATCTTATTTAGTCCTAAAAGCAATGCTGTGAGGATGTCATCATCCCCCTTTTACAGTTGAGTAAACTAACCTTCCCTTGCTGACCTAGAGGGTAAATGGCAGGGGGTGGACTTAAATCCAAGTCACTCCAACTCTGAGCCTGTGTTTTAATTGCTATGTAATAATGTAGTCCATACGTCTGATTCTGGCCCCTTGTTAATTATGGGGACTCAGAGATAAATCATAATTCTGTCCTCAGATTGCTCACAGACTAATAGGATAGATCAATAAATAAATAAATAATAACAGTAGAATAGCATATGAATAATGTCCTAGGGCGAACTTGGAGAGGATGTGAAAATATTGAGGAAAGGCAGTTACCCCAGTCTGGGGAATCAGAGAAGTTTTCCTTGTTTGGGGGGTGTTTCTGGGTGGATTTTTTTTTTTTAAGATTTTATTTATTTGACAGAGAGAAACACAGCCAGGGGGGGAACACAAGCAGCGGGAGAGAGGGAGAAGCAGGCTTCCTGCTGAGCAGGTAGCCCGATGTGGGGCTCGATGCAGGGCTCGATCCCGGGACTCCAGGATCATGACATGAGCTGAAGGCAGAGGCTTAACCACTGTGCCACCCAGGTGCCCCATCAGGGTGGGGATTTAAAGGATGAAGAAGAGTAAGCTGTTCCCACAAAACAAGAATGGAGTGGTGAAGGCATAAAGAATCAAGAATTTGGTGTAGTTAAGGAATGTCCAAGTGGTGTACTGAATTTGTGTTAAGCATCAGGAAGCCACCGGAAGAGTTTATTTGGGGACAGCTCAAAGCTCACGTTTGGAAGCTCGCTTGGCGGCACCGTAGGCCATGGGTTGACAGCGAGCAAAGGGCTGAGACTCCCAT
The DNA here is from genome assembly GCA_004023965.1 of Spilogale gracilis. NCBI lineage: Eukaryota > Metazoa > Chordata > Mammalia > Carnivora > Mephitidae > Spilogale > Spilogale gracilis. The sequence goes on along the minus strand of PITA01000084.1, from coordinate 395,229 downwards.
TAGGAGCCAGGCAGTAGTGCACACTCCATCTGCTTGGGCATCTGTGGGCATACGGCCTGTGTGAGAACTGATGCTTGTTGGCCAGTGTTTGGGTCACAACCCACCTGTTTTCCATTTGCACCTTAGAGAGTCCAACTGGTCTCCAGTAGGTAGGTCCCTTCGAAGTTATTCAGGCATGGAAGCTGAAAAAGAGTATCCTGCAGGTTGGTGGGTTTTTTTTGTTTTTGTTTTTGTTTTTGTTTTTGTGGTTGCAGCTGATTGAAACCATATTTGACAGAGTGTAAGGAGGAAAATGCCCCTTTATTTGAAGGCCATGTGTCAGAAGGGAGGTGAAAGATTGGGTGGCTTGGTATATACCACAGTGTCCAGTGCTGATCCAAAAACTGGTCTGCTGGAGTTCTTCACCATGCTGGGAATATAAGTAAGTATCCTTGGGAGTCACTGCAAGTCTCTCCCCAAGGCCCTTCCCATTTCTGATGGGACAGTTAAGCTCCCTGCATCTTCCCATGAACTGAGCCCTTGTCTTTGTTCCATAATTCCATGCCTGGAGTGTTTTCCTATCCTCTTTTGCCTCTGATAAGGGAAGAAGTAACAGAAATCATTGTGATTGATTGGTAAGGAAGGGAAGGTTAAAGGTATGTCCATATGTCCAGACATATATGTAGTACCTAGTTGGACAAAGACTTGACAAACAATATAAGAGTGTGCAGCTCCAGGAGCTGTTGGGGAAGGTAGGACAGATGTCTGGAGACACAGAATTTGAAGATAAAAGGAGTGAAATGAACAGGTACTCCCCATCTGCAGATTAGGGACTTTATGTACATTGATTCTCTTAGTACTCATAGGATTCTTATGAGTTGAGTATTATTAATGACTCTTATGGGGGCCCAAATTGACATTCGGATACATTAAATTATTAGTCCCCCAAATAAAGTAGCTGTTAAGTGACAGGTGAGTTTAGGACACAGGTCTTTTAGACTCCCCCACATCTTATTCTTTCACTTACCACATAAGCAGGCAATCTGTGTTTTTGAGGTTGGCTAATAAGTTGTATATCAATTGCCAAGTCAGATTTCAGAACTTTAATATTCTACTTATGAAATAAGGTTTTGAGTCCTTACTCTGTTCTCAACCAAATAAAATAAAAATGTCATTGAGGAATCATGCCGAGGGGAAAAAAATCATCCTTCCCAAAGGTTCTTTATTCCCAAACAATGAAAAACAATCTAGAAATCATCAGTCTCAGCTTTTGGAAGAGGAAGTATGATACAAGGGGGAAAAATATCAGATTGGTCTGAGTAGATATTGTATCACTTCCCATTTTCAAGCTGGGTGATCTTGATCTTGCTATGTATCTGTTTTTCCACTCTCTCAACTCAGTGATTTGATCTATAAATGGAGATCATGTTTCCTGCCTCATAAGTTGGCAACTATAATTAAATGAGATAGTTTTGTAAAAAAGAAATGCCTGGTACAGAGCCGGGCATGCAGCAGCTAGCTAGTCAGTAAATTCCTGGTGTCTTTCAACTGTCCCTGACAGGGGTAGGTGATGTGATGATTATATTGTCACAACTACTGTTATCTATTTCCAGGGTTACTGTTGCTGCTTCTGAAGTCTTTTGCCCGTAATAAAGAAATTCCATGATTACTTCTAATGGAAATTGAATGGTTAGCTCTTTCTTTGATTCTCCCCTCCTCTCTACCCATTTGGCTTTTTTCCATGGAAACAGAAGGAGACTGTCAGAGAAGAAATACACACACACACACACACACACACACACGACAGGCAAAGTGGTAGAATACATCTGCTAAAAATCTACAGCTTTACTCTAGGGGCAAACATGTGAGTTTACTTTCCCCCACCAGGATGGACTTGTGCTGTCATAGCAAAAATTGATCTTCTGTTTGTGGGAAATTATACACAGTTCCCTCTCGTCTGTACTGGGACAAATCCAAGTCCAAATCCTTGCTCATAGATTCTGGCAAAGGTTTCCTGCTTTATATCTGCTTATTTTGTTTCCCCACAAGTATTTACTGAGCACTTACTATGTACAAGGCACAGGGCTAGCCATGAGGAATGTCATTGAGCAGAAGTGTGCATCACCCCTTCCTTCGTGAACCTCATAGTCTGGTGTAGGGAGGAGAAGATTAACATGGATCTAGAGCTCATATGATAATGGGACTAGAGGGGGCACCTGGGTGGTCTAGTTGGTTAAGCGTCTGCCTTTGGCTCACGTCATGATCCCAGGGTCCTGGGATCGAGCCCTGCATCGGGCTCCTTGCTCAGCAGGGAGTCTGCTTCTTCCTCTCCTCCTCACTCTCTCGCTATCTCTGTCATATCTCTATCTCTTTCTCACATAAATAAATATCTTTAAAAAATAGAAAAGAAAGAAGATGTTACTAGAGCTGGGGATGAGAAAGACAAGTAGGTCTTGAGTAGGTAATGGGAAAGAAGAAAATGTCTCAGCCACAAGAAAACCCTCTGCTTTTTGCCCCATTGTAAGAAATGCTATGCAGCCAAGAAAATAAAAAGTTGACATACTAAGGAGAAGGAATCTGAATTAGAAGGGTTTCAGACTTTGATGTTGGACTTAGGGCCCAAGCCCAATGTTGTTACTTACGGCTTAACTCAGGTTTCTCTCTGAACTCAGGTTTCTGATCTAGTAAATGGGAAGAATCCTGCTTTCTATGTCTGCATAGCTCTCTACACCTCTGGGTTAAGTCCCTTACACCTGTAAGGTTTACTTTTTTTTAAAAAGATTTATTTATTAGAGAGAGAGAGAGAGATATCGGAGAAGGGCAGAAGGAGAGAGCTTGAGAGAGAATCCCAAGCAGACTCCCTGCTGAGTGCCGAGCCCAATACAGGGCTCCATCTCACAGCCCTGAGATCGTGATCTGAGCTAAAACCAAAAGTCAGATGCTCGACTGACTGAGCCACCCAGGTGCCCCCTATAAGGTTTAATTTTAAATGCTTTTCCTCAGGAAAATTTGCTTTGACCCTCCCTGACTAGGCTGGACCCCTCTAACCTCAAAAGTACCACGAACTTGCTCCTTCCCCAGTTACCTCAAATACGGTTTATTGTAGAGAACAGTTGAATGTCTGTGGTACTCAACCTTATGTTGGGGACCTTGGGAACCAGGGACCATGCCTGCGTTGGTTATCACTTGTACTCCCAGGTTTGGGTAGACGGTTGGGCCTCAGTAAATTTAAGTTTGAAATGAAGTTGAATGAAGCCCCTAACCTATGCCTGGCACAGAACAGGCCTTTGGTAAATGGAGCTTATAATTGTACATTGTTTGATGTCAGTGGCAGAGAATTTTGCATATGAAAATCACGGTTAATAATAAGTAAGAGTAACCCCAAATTAGGTTTATGGCGATGGTTCCTGTGTTTCCTTGCTATTCCCAACTTTTCTGCCTTCTTTTACCTTCTCAGAGGCAAATACTACCTGAACTTTCACCATTTTTACTGTGTTGTCCCACCTCTCAGTGTCTGACCTTACTCCACTGAAGGGACCCTGAGACCCCTAAATGCAGAAAGTGCCCTGTTTGTTCCAATGCCCCAAGAACCTGGCTCAGTAACCTTGTGGGATGGAGTTTGAGCTCCCCCAACTCACTGTCAGTTAGAAACTGATACACCCTGCACTGGGCGAATGCTTAGACTTTCCAAGATACTTTTATTCACCCTTTCACCCAACTCTCATAATGTACCTATCATGTTGATAAAAGAACTGAAATTCACCAATTAAGGCAGAGTGCACCTACCTAAATCCCACTGCCATTGATTTAAATCAGGGATCTGAAATGAGATGCCTTGGGAAGCCAGGCAGGTAACTTAGTGGAATACTTTATGCTTGGAGGGGACCGAGGGACCCACGTTGGAAGAAGAGCAGTTCCCACTAATTGCCAGCAGGACAACAGTGCCAGATACTCCATTAAAAAAAAAAAACACAAAAAAACAAAAAACAAAACACACACACAGACACACAGCAAGGAGAAATCTGGATTTTTCTATGAATCTCACCAGTATTCAAGGTTGGCGTCTGACTCAGATTCTTTTCAAACACATCGTAGGCCAAACAAAACACAGCCATGGGTCAAAATCAGCCCATGGACCACCAATTTATAAGCTATGCTTTAAACTTAGCATCTTCACAAATGTTTACATTGCCCTTCCCAACGCGTAGAATCTTAGAGCCTTGGATCTTGAGAGTGGCTCCTAGGTATAGTCCACTGACTAGCAAAATGAGAATGGAATGTCATGGGCATTTAATGTCCTGACTTGGCAAAATTAAAAACATGCTGCACTCCACTCTTGATTTTCTTAAATTGTGTTAGTGCGTGAAACCCAGAAGGCTAGAAATTAGTGGCTCAGTACAACACCCACATTTTGTGGGGGAGGGGAGAAGGGCAAAGATTCCATGGCTGTATTAACCATATGAGCCCGAATGTCAAGGTCAGAAGCTCTGGCCTCCTGTGTGAGACATTTCTGAAAATGTTGAGGGCTGTCTACTTCCTGCCTCTGCCAGAAAAACTGTCAGTTCTTTAATGGCAGGAACCCTCTGTTCCTTGCCAAATGCATCACACAGTAGGTGCTTTCAGTTCCTCTCGTACACTTCTTTCCCTTCTATGAAGTCCTGCTTGAGTGATGGAAATTTTACTGAAAACCCACATTGTCTACAAGGATTCAAATCCTCCTGTCAGTTGAAATTGTTTCTCTTCCCTGAGCTCCTACAAAGTATTTCTGCCTCTTCATTATAAGCTCAGCCTTGTGCTAGAGGTACCATTGATTTGTCTGTCTCCACAGAAAGATTGTGAGCCAGTGGAGGGCAAGAATTCATGTCTTACTCCATTGTACATTGCTCCCACTTAGATAAGCTTAGAACCTTGTCTGGGGAAAATACTTAAAATATCTATTAAACTACCTTCCATGCAGTGGCCTGACACAGTACAGGCATATAGTAGGTGCTTAATAAGGCCTTTTGGAGACACCTGGGTAGCACAGTCAATTAAGTGTCTGACTCTTGGTTTTGACTCAGGTCATGATCTCAGTGTCCTGAGATCAAGCTCTGGATGTAGCTCCATGCTCAGCGTGGAGTCTGCTTGAGATTCTCTTCCACTCTCCCTCTGCCCCTCCTGTTCCTGTGCATGCTCTCTCACTCTCTCTCTCTCTCTCCCCATCAATCTCAAATAAATAAGTAAATCTTTAAAAAAAATAAATAAGTTCTTTTGATTGCTCTTCTCTTAGAAGCTAACACAATGCTCAGAACATGATAGGTATTCAGTACAATTTTTTAAGTGAAATAATGAATTTTTTAAAAGAATGGGAAAAGACCTATCAGGCTAAACACAGATTCCTTTCTTGAGAAGCTCCAGGGAGTTTCCAGGGACTTCGAATTCAGTGCAAATACCCTCATTGTCAGGTTTGAAGGGGGAGTTTGCTGCTGCTAGGCAGTCTCTTGATAGTTGTTGGAGACAAGGCTGAGGCTTGGATGAGGCAATGAAGAAGTGTGAGGTAGACGCTGAAGAAAGCATCCACTCATGGGACCATGCAAGCCCCCGTGGGGTCCTAATGGTAACAAAGCGTGGCCTCAGTTTTCTTGAACTCCCTATTCCCTGCCTCAATCTAAGGTAAATTGTTGGCTTCAGTGTCATTCAGTAAGGATGATCATAGCAAAGTACCACAGAGTGCATAGCTTGAGCAGTATAAGATGCATATTCTCACAGTTGTGGAGGCTAGAAGTCCCAGATCACGGTTGTACAGGCTTCATCTCTCCTGAGGCCTCTCTCCATATTTGTGGATGGTTGTCTGCTTGCTATGTCTGGACCCAGTTGTGTGCCAGTGTGTTTTGTGTCCCAGCTTGTTGTATAAGAACACCAGTCAGATGGTATCTGGGTTACCTGTGTCACCCTACCTCCAAAGACTGTCACATTCTGAGGTACTGGGGGTGAGGAGCCTATAACAGCCCTCCAAGCAGTACAACTAGCAATTTGTTTGATTCTTTGAAATATTCTACCTTGGAAAAGTGGCAATTATAATAAAACCATTCACATTCTCCATAAAAAAAAAACACACAAAATAAAACGAAAACAAAAACAAACCAATTCTGTGGACTTCCGTACAATTAAACAGTACTTACCTCTGTAAGAGATAGCAAAATCCTCTCTTGCTGTTATCCATCCCTATCCTACAGCAGCACCCTCTCCTACATCCATCTCCTACCTACAGCATCAGGCAAAGAAAATTTACTATGTACTAGATATTTTTGGTGATGATATATGATTTGTGTGTGTGTGTGTGTGTGTGTGTGTGATATGAACAGAGAGGAAAGGAAGAGAAAGGCCCGCAGTCATTTTTGTTGCCCATAAAGTATGGCTACAGACAGTACCTAGGTTTAAGTGCTCATAAATTCTTATAAAAATGATTTAAATTATAACAACTCCAGAAATAACTTTAACTGCAGGATGACCAAATGTTTAATTCACTGTTGGAGGTTGTCTATGGATCCTGGCAGGTTGAACAAGACAGAACTATTTACTTGGATCACTTTTAACTTGGACAATAATAACTATGCTAAAAAAAATTTTTTTAAGTGGAAGGACAGAACAGGGAACACTTTAAAGATTTAAAGCTCTATGTAGTTCAGAATATTCCAGAAATGTGCTGGTGTGCTTCTTAGGACATGCATTATTCCTTGAGCTGTTGGAGTATTTCTTGGGAGTCTCTAATGGGCCTGCTGCATTTTGGCAGGAAGAATGGATTGGGAGGGCAGTAAAGGCAGTGTGAGGAGAGAATGATGGCAAAAGAGGGGAGTTAGTTGCATAAAGACACTGCAGTGTAATTAAGCTGGCGGGGGCTACCCTACAGCTCCCCTGCAGAGGTAAGCCTGTCATGAGAGCGTCATGGAGACATGCCTTCCATAGGACCAAACACCAAGCCATACAGGCTGCCTTCCTCATGACATTGCTTGCATATTTTCTAAGTCTGAACTGTTGTGCTGCATTCTGAGTGATTTTCTAAAATTTATTTTCTGTTTTACCATTTCTTTCTTCAGTTGTGTCTAGGCATCTGTTTAAAATTTGCTATTGACTTTATACATTCAGATTATATTTAATTCTCAGACTCTAAGTTCTCTTTTGAAAAATTCTTTTGCTTTTTATGATGTCAAATATAAAGTATTATGATCAAATACTAAGATGTATAATTATATATATATATATATGCATGTATATCTATATATACATACATATTCCCCTGTAGTCTCTGGGATACATAATTAAATTCAGCCTGTTTTATTACCTCATGTACTTGGGGTTTACCTCCTTGTTTGATGTCTTTTATAGTGAGTATTTTCTGCACATGATTTGTAATACCTCATCCTCTATAAAGATTTGTTTTTGTTTCCAAGAGGAGAATTTGAATGGCTGTTCTCAGGGCATTGGAATCAAATGTAGTTTTGCTTCAAATTTCCAACAGCAGCTTAAAAGAGGGCAATTCATAATGCTTTTCAGGTTTCTGAGATGGAAATTGGATAGGAAGGTTAGTTAATACACTGGACTAGAGTTGGGTCCCAGAAGATCCACTGGGTCAGGTTCAACAAAATATGAGTCAACAGGAATACTTGACTCTTGATGTGAAATGCTGCCTGGAGTTTACTAGCTTTCAATTGCTTTTCTTCCTTTGGAGTTTAGCACACATTTTCCCAACCAGCCTCTCGCCTTCCACTGGATGGCTGCTACTGACTTTTCAGGTCTAAGGTTCATTGCCAACTGCTCTGGGTAGCCTTCTCTCATCAATCTCCCCAAGACTGGAATGGATGTCTTTCACTACACCTTACTACAGTGGGTCCTATGCTTTCCTCCATTGCCGTGTTCATTGCACTCACTGATCCTTTCTGTCTCTCCTATTATTCAGTAACTTCACTGTTAAGTCAAATTCTTAAGGCTAAGGATTATGTTTCAAAATGATGGCTGGGTGTAGTGCATAAACAATGAGTCTTGGAACACTGAAAACATAAAATAAATTATTAAAAATTCAAAAAAAATGATTTAAACAAAACCACTGTATTGAGAACTCCCTACATACCAGAAAGCTAAAGTGAGATTTTCACGTATATTTTATCTTTTATTATTCACAACAAACTTACAAAGTTAGGCATGTTTTATCTCCATATCAAAGATGCTTCAGAGGAGGCTCAGAAAGGTTAAGAAAATTTTCTAAATGTAAGTCATCTGATAAGTGGCAGAAACAGGATCCAAATCAAGATCTGCCCTTCAGACTTGTATTTTTAATAATGCCCTATATCTTAGGGCACCTGTGTGGCTCAGTAAGTTAAGCAACTGACTCTTGGTTTTGGCTCAGGTCATGATCTCAGGGTTGTGGGATCAAGCCTGGCATGGAACCGTGCATCAGGCTCTGCAGCTAGCACAAAGTCCACTAGAGATCCTCTCCCTCCTCCTCTGCCCCTCCTCCAGCTCATGCATGCATACTCAGAAGCATACTCTCTGAAATAAATGAATAAGTAAATAAGTAAGTAAAATCTTAAAAAAAATAGGTGATGTCCTATATTCTTATTCCATATCTATATCCCCAGCACCTCTGAAGTAGGTGTAAAATGTACATTTTGTGTGTAAATCCATGTGAATTCCCAGGTGCTGAAATAACAAAACTTTCCAAAGGAGAAAGAATGCAGGGGAAATACAGTGTTCTGGTTATACATTGCTGCATGTGAAACTACACCCCCTCCCTGCCGCCACCACAAGCCTTAAGAAACAACTCTTCTATTATTTCTCATCATTTTGTGGTTCAAAAATTTTGCAGAGCTCAGCTGGGAAGTCCTTCCCTATGTGGCATCACTTAGGGTCACTTGATGGTGTTGAAGGGATGGCTGGTTTAATCTGTAGGACATCTTGGTGGGAGTTCTGAAGGCAGGGCTCTACTAGGCTCCTCCTTTCCCTCTCTTTGTAAAATCTCAGGTCTTTCCTATCTGATCTCTCCTGCAGAGTAGTTAAACTTCTTACATGGCAGCTCAGAGATCCATGTGACCAAGGCATACTCTGACAACTGTCTTCAAGGCTAGGCTTGGAACTACTACACCTTTACTTCTACCATATCCCATTGGTCAAAGCACTCACAGACCAGTCCAGATTCCTGGGGAGGGAAATCACATGATGTCTTGGTGGGAGGAATGTCAGAAAATGTGTGCCATCTTTATTTCACTGCACAGAATGAATTCAATGGCAAAAGTGGTGTTGGGCTATTAAATAAAAAAAGAAGAAAACCTTGAATGAGTAGTACACCATGTTTATCTCTGAACTAAATCAGGTCACTTATTATCCTCCCAAACAAAACCCTAATCTTTTTTCTTTTCTTTTCTTTTCTTTCCTCTTCTTTTCTTTTCCTTTCTTTTTTTTCCTTTTCTTTTCTTTTCTTTTCTTTTAAGATTTTATTTATTTATCTGACAGAAAGAAACACAGCTAGAGAGGGAACATAAGCAGGAGGAGAGAAAGAGGGATAAGCAGGCTTCTGGCCGAGCAGGGAGCCCAATGCGGGGCTTGATCCTGCGACTCCAGGATCATGACCTGAGCCGAAGGCAGTTGCTTAACCAACTGAGCCACCCAGGCACCCCAACAAAACCCTGATCTTTTTTTGTCTTGCCCTCATCACAGACTCTAATATGTTTTACTTAAGATTGTTTGCCTAGAGTCTGGTTCCTGTTCTAGACTGTTAGCTCCATGAGGACAGGGAGCATTTCTGTTCTGTATACCACTGTACACCCAGCATTTAGCTCAGGACATACACACAGTGAGCTCTTGAGAGATACTTGTTGAATGGGTAGTTGGGTGGATAGATGGGAAGAATTTATAGATGGTTCTTCTACCGACTGGACTAAGTTACTAGACCTTAGTTCCCCCTCTCTCAAAAATTATCTTTCAAGTGTCCTATAGACCCAGCATTTTGTAATTCACCAGCTTAGGGATATAAGATGACTGTACGGAAAGCATACACCAATGGTAGGATAAAGCTGGCAAGAAAACTAACGGGATCTCAAGGTCTTATGAATGAGAATGCCAAGTCCAGGACAGAGTACACTATTCAGTGTTCTGGCTCTAACTGGAAACCACCTCTTCTTCTGACTGCAGCATTTTTAGAAAGCTATTAACAAATTGGAAACTACCTGGGGGTCACTGTATGGTGGGTTAAAGGCCTAGATGTCATAGGGAGGTTGAAGAAACAGAATAGTTTGCCAAAGACGAAAAAGAAACAGCTCATCATAAATGTTTTTAATGTTCAAATTGCAACCTCGAGGCAGAAGAAGTGTACTTGTTCTCTGTGAACCCCAGAAGACTAACTATGACTGGTAGATAAGAGTTACATGAAAGGAAAGTTCTGCCCAACAGAAATTTCTAGCCAGGGAGCTGCCTGATAAATGGTATAACATTTGGAGAAAGTTGTGAGTTCCCTAACACAGAAATATTCAAGGAAAGACTCTCCATGTCTAAATATGTATGTAGGGAAAAGAATCAAAGCACAACTAATAATGGACCAGATGACCTATATCAGCAAAGTACAATGCTGGGTGATATTTGTGGACTTGGAATCAGAGAACCAGATTTCTAATTTACAACTTTAACATTTTGATGTGATGTCAGGCACATGACTTTACCTCTCCTGGAAGAGGCTTGTGAGAATTAATAGAATAATCCATATAGTACCTACCACATCAAGTGGGACATAGTAGACGTCTATGGAATAAGTGGGAATACCCTTTTATTATTTCTATAGTATCATCACATGGAGGGAAGAAGACAGTGAATATATCCTTGACATCTGCCTTAACCCAAAATCTATATATAGAAGATAGATAGATATATCTCTATTTATCTCCGTATGTACATAAACTTCTTATCCTTTCATGACCCTATTATGTAATTTGTTTTTAAGATTCCCCTTCTACAAATGAGGAAATTGGGATTTAGAGAGTGGAAACAACTCACCCAAAGTCACACACCTAATAAGTGCGTAAACAAAGTTTTAAATCCAAATATTCTCACTTCAAGGTCCAATCTCTTAGAAAATTAGCTGAAATAACCTTCTGTAAATATGTTCCTTTATTCTAATGATGCCATTTTTGTTAAGTGTTAAACAAGTATTTTTCTTTTTCTCCACTTGGCCAACATTCTGGGGGCCAGGAACTGTATTTGTGTGCTGTTCATACTCTGTATCTCTAGGTCGGTTCTGGGTACATAAGAGAGCTCAGTATTTCTCACACACTGTTATTTTGATGCATATTTATTTCTGGAGAAAATTATTACTTATAGTATTTATTTGGGGCTATTGAATCCAAGACACTATAGAATTTACATCCATAAATATGTATTTCTTTGGGTGATCCTCAGCCCATCAACCCAATCTGAATATCAAAATTGACCTCCCTCCAAGTTCATCTGTCTATGCTTTCAATTCAAAGCATGAGTGATTCAAGTTAATTTGAGGAACACAGGCTTGTCTATTGCTAATTGTGTGACTTTGGGCAAGTGACTTAAGAGCGCTCAGCATCAGTTATCTCATTTGTAAAGTATGCATAATAAGCCCTCTCTTACAACATTTTGTGAAGATTAAATAAGATAACATAGCACAGGAAAAATGATGTGTTCAGCAAAATGTCTCATTTTTCTTCTGCAAACATAACTAGTCTTCCAGCCCCCTTAAAATGTAAGTAAAGGCATTGATGCTTCAATCTAGCCAAAAGAATAAATCACATTTGTGTGATCACATTTGTGATAAAGATCCTTTCCAGCTTGGGATCTCAGAAGCTTTTACTCACTAATTGTTTCCTAGTTACTAGCCAGACGTGAAAAGATTCAGTGGTAGACTCTGAGGTCCTAGAGGACTTTTGAGATAAAGGATGCCACTCTGTGGGAGAAAAGCTGCTCCAAACACACTCAGCTGTGGTAAGAACAGTATATACAGAACATACAATGATTATTCGGAGACTGCTTATTACAGCAACTAATATTGCTTGCCCTGACTTATACAACTAATAAATGCATTTGGCACATAATAAACACCTCACAATTGTTATGCCCTTATCTTCCTTCTCATTTACTTAACACCACAGTATCCAGAGTAAGGACATTTTCAAATAGAAATACCATGATTGGCCAATTTGTAAGGCTTCTCCTCTGTATGCAAAAATATATATTTATTTGAATTTTACAACTCTCTAGAACTGGCAGGGAACTACTACCTTCATTTTTCAGTTAAAGAAATTCAGAAAAGTTAGGAGGAAAGGAAAACTAGTCTTGTATGAGCATTGTCTTGGGGCTTGATAGCCAAGGAAATGCTTTGTTCAAAGTTCCTCATACCTGGTAACACAGATAGTCAATACTATTAAAACATTTCAGGTGAAGACACTGATGCTCAGAGCAGACCCCCAGTTTGCATACCTGGTAAGTGGTCGAGTTGGGAATTAAACGAGCCAACGTGTCTCTGTAATCTGTGCCCACTGAACACATGCACAGTCTAGCTTGGTCACACAACCAGACCCCCACTAAGTGCACAGAAAAACAGAAAACTGTTGACACCTAACCCCACATTGCCTTCCTCTGCAGACACATGATCTGCTCTGTTTAAGTGGTTTGTCACCTATTCAAAAAGATGGACATCTTTTCCTTCTGCATCTCTTTTCAATGAAAACTCTGTAGCAGTGGTTGAGTGAATCAATCAATTTCAAATATTTAGAGTTAACTGTGATTGCCCCTTAATGAAATCAAATAAACCAAAAGAAATCTGCTTTTTACAGCCCCCAAAATAAATGTATTTTTCACAAGGGAAAACATGGGTGTCATTTCCCATTGAGTAACATGGCAAAAGATGGAACTCAGTGTGAGGCACAGAAATCCATGGGTGTTTCCTGGTTGAGATGCTGTTTGCCAGAAGAAGGCTGAATTGTGAGGCTGTTTTATAGCAATAAAAAATTGTTTTAAAAGTGATTCAAACATAATTAATCTTCCCCAAAATGTTCTTCCTTCCTTGGTGTTTTTGTTCTCACCAGTGTTTGAGGAATCTCTCCCTAGGTTTGAGTCATCAAACACCTATTTTGATTTTTTTTTAATGTTTTATGTTTAGATACAGACATGTCATTACCCACTGAGAGCTTAGTCATCCCTTTTTGGGGTCACATTAGTGCCTCCACCCATCCCCAAGTCTAGCTTTTCAACCTCAATTATCCTATATCCACCTTCAAATCCAGTTCATCTAGCTGCCATCTAGTCCCCATAGATGGCTTAGGCCATCTCATCTTTGTATCTTGTGTTCCCCCTATTCTGGGTTTCTCGAACCCTTCACCTCCCCCTTCAAAAATCCTTTAATTGTCCCACATTCAGTCTTCTTTCTGAAAAAGCTTTCTTTGATTTGTGTGTTTATTTTTCTAATAAGCCTTTACCTACAATATTGCTGTAGAACCTTACTTACCTTAATTCTTCCCATTTCAGTTTTGGACATGAGGGAAAAAAAAAGAGAAGGAAAGACACTTCTGAGATTTGCTGAAAGTCAGAAGGCTAGAAAGCAGGAAACCAACATCCTTGGAGTACTTACTCTGTGCCTGGCACAATGCCATGCACTTCACAGATCTTACTTGACTGCCCATGCTGACCCTGTGAAGTAGACATGCATGTTCCTATTGAACAATTAGGAAACGTAAAGCTCAAAGAGCTTAAGGAATTCCCCCAAAATTACCCATCCATGAAATAAATAAGAGTGTGGGAACTGAACTGAGTTCTCTTTGCCTCTAAATCCCATATACCTCCCAGGACACCGTTATATTCATCTTCCTTCACTGGGTAAACCAGGGACATAAATACTGATAAGATAGGATTGTTAAGAAAGTGAGAAACATACATATTTAACTCTCTAAATTTTAGTATGAACCATGGTGTCAGTGCTTGGTTTCATGGAGATTTGGATTCTAAAATGCTACCAGATACTACCTAGTAAGATAATGATTTGCTGCTCCTGGAACTTATTAAATAAGCAATCAATTTATTTTTTTTTAATTTTAAAGGGATTTATTTATCTATTTATTCATTTGAGAGAGAGTGTGTGTGCACAGAGGGAGAGGGAGAGACATATTCCCCACCAAGCAGGGACCCTAATGTGGGGCTCAATCCCAGGACCCTAAGATCATGACCTGAGCCAAAGGTAAACAATCAACTTCTTACCAGGGCTATTGTTCAGGTAACTTTTGTACTGGCGAAGAGTTAGCTTAAGTGGCCTAACATTCTATCAAACTCTGATAGAGATATATGATATAAGGATATCAACTCTTACTCAAAATCTATATACCAGGTATGGTGCTGTACATTAAACCTGAATCAACTAGTCTAACACACATGCACGCATGCATGCATGCGCGTGCGCGTGCACACACACACACACACACACACACACACACATACTCTAAAAGGCAAATATCTATCATGGTCCTCATTTTAGATATGGAGGAAACTGAGGCTCAAGCAGTTTGGACTGCTTGTCCAAAGTCATATAACTCATGAACTGGGGATCAAAATTAGTTGCTCGTGGTGAAATTTCTAGGCTACCCTGCTTAACTTCACATCTCCTAAAATATATAACACTCTTCTGGGCTATACTGCTATGTAATTTCTAAACTACATTGCTTAAGTTAACATCTCCATAAATAAAAAAAATATATAGATGTATATATAACAAAAAATATATATAAAATAAAACTATGTTAAAAATATAAGTATATATAGCAATATATATTGGCCCAAGGCCACTGAGCAACTGGATAACTAGATGATGGAGACAGAGTTTTGACCCAGGCAGTCTGATTGAAGAGACCTAACCTATATTCACTTCACTGTGAAGCTCTAAATAGAACACTTTCTGGACCCCATTTTCCTTGTGAAATCAGGGAAGCATAACTCTGAAACAGAGAATAGAGATGACTAAGTAATGAAAAGAACCTGTGAGTTAAGTGACCTCAGCTCTTATTCTGGTTCAGAAACTAGATTTCTGCATAACTGGGGCAAGCCATTCTTTCTTGACTCTCACTTTTCTCAGTGATTTTCAAACTGCAAAGAAAATATTAGGGGCTCATGAGATTTAGGGTCCCTGGAGGGGTATGAGTGGACTCCATTAGATAATGCCATGAGAGAGAGGAAGAGAGGCTAGATAGCACTTGGTGAGGTCCCCCCAAAGTTAATATCATATACTTCATGTATATCTCATTTAATCTTTTCATCAACCCAATGAAGGGGTATCATTTTCCCATTTTACAGATTAGATAAGCAAGGCTTATGGAACCTGAATAAGAACACATCTATGTTTTACTAACTCCAAAGTCATTTGGCCCATGCCACTACTCTGGAAGAAGATACTTTCTTTTGAAGTGTCAGAGGTAGAACAGTTCTGAATTGCAAGAATCTGGCCCCCTGACACTGCATTAGTCATCTTAACAGTACAGTTCCTGGGTCCTACCATAGTCCTTCTGATTTGGGGTATCCTGGGTTGTGTCCCAGTCATCTGCATTTTAATGAGCTTTTTAGATAATGCTTATTAACATTGATCTCATAAAAAAAACTTTGTGAAAGAACAGTTGAGTGGAGAACTGGTAGACTCATGTTGTGAATGCAAAAGTAACCAAAGACTGATATGGCTAAAGGGGGAAAGTAGGGTGTGTGTGTGTGTGTGTGTGTGTGTGTGTGTGTGTGTGTATGTGTGTGTGTGTGTGTGTATGTGTGTGTGTGTGTGTGTGTCTGTGTGTGTCTGTGTGTGTCTGTGTGTGTCTCTGTGTGTGTGTGAGAGAGAGAGGGAGAGAGAGAAAGAGAGAGAGATGTGCATATATGTGTGTGTTTATGTGTGTGTATAAGTATGGGGGTGACGTGTGCATGTGTGTGAGTGTGGTGCTAAAAGACACTGGGTAGAGGAGAGAAAAGGGGAGCCCTTTGTCTCAAGGATTTCTTTTGAGGAGTGAGTCACAGGTTCACTTTACTGTCAGGTCCTCCAAGAAACTTCCTGAACCATTCTATTCAAAGGTCATCTGCCATTATTCTCCTTCACTTTGTCCTGCTTTATTTTTCTCTCTAGCCCTCATCTTATCTTACTTTACTTGTGTGAAGTCTTAGAGCCCGTCTGTTGTAGATTCTCAATAAGTGCTTGTTAAGTGAGTGAATAATAAGAAGAGATTATGCTGAGCCAAGTAGAGAAAGTCAAGTATCACATGGTTTCACTTACTTGTGGTGCATAAGGGGTAATATAGAAGACAGTAGGAGAAGGAAAGTAAATGGGAAGTAGTGTAATTCAGGGAGAGAAATGAAACATGAGAGACTTTGGACACAGAAACAAACTGAGGGACTTGGAGGGAGGGGTAGGGGGATGGGAGAGCCTGGTGGTGGGTACTGGGAGCACCTATTGCATGGAGCACTGGGTGTGGGGGCATGGGGCAATTAATCTTGGAACATTGAAAAAATAAAATAAATTTAAAGTCAAAAAATATTTCAAGTACACTGTAGTATTGAATAGATAGTTATATTTCTTCAGTGGGATTCAATTTAGGAATATATAAACTTTTAATAAAAATGACCAGTTTTCATATATTTACCATTAATATAATTGCTTTTCAAAACAAAAACAAAAAAAATAAGATGAGCTTCCAAAGAGGCTTAATTTTGTGAGTTTTGAAAATCATCTGAAGTGGCCATAAGAGAATGAGTAGGAAAAATTCCTGCCAAATCAGTAGGAAGAAGAGGAAGACTAGGAGGCTCTGGAAGAAGTAGCTTGATGAAAGAAAGCAGAGAAGTCTTTACCACCAGGGAACTTTAACAAGTTGATTTTTTCTCTCTGAAAGTGAATTTTACTATGAATAAACATATCTACACCCTGGGGTGATTTTGGGGGGGTTAAGTCTAAGAATGCCATAAAGGATCTCATTCAGTGATAGACATGAAGAGAGACTTAATACAAGTTCCTTTTTGAGGAGACAGTATAATGAAGTGAACACTAGAGTACAGCTCTGGAGTCATGCTGCTAACATTTTTGTTCCGGCTTCCGTGATTCTTTACCATGGAACCATTGGAAAGTGACTCAGCCTCTCTGAACCTTTGCCCTTTTATCTGTGAAAGTTGATTAAAATGATACCTACCTTACTGGTCATTGGTAAGAGGTAAATGGCTCTGGTCATGAGACTAAGGCCAGGGAAGGTTTCCTGGACAGGTTAATATATCAGCTGAAGATCAAATGGTGAATTAGTCCTAGTCAGGTGAAGGACTATGACATATTGCCCTAGGAGACTCACATTGGCAAAATTATGGTTGAGAGAGTGAGCAGAGGCTGTTTGCCTAACCCAAAGTAGTTCAATGTAGTAAATCTTTGGATTTAAAGGAAACACTGGTAGAATATGAGGGTAAAATGGTAAGAATGGGCACAAATCTGAAGGACCTTTCTAGTAAGTCCAGCCAAGGAGGGACCCTGGTCTATTGTAAGATCAGTGGAGTTCCAGTCAAGGTTTTGAAGAGAAGAGTGATAGCTTTCATTTTGGAAGATCACTCTGTGAACAATGTGGAGTTAATAAAAAGACTAAAGGCTAAAGAACAGTTACAGAATGGCTATAGTGAATGGCCACTAGGTGAGTGATGGATGATGGTGGCTAGAAAGAAGGTAAATACACTAGGGAGAGAGAAAGATGTGGATAGAGCCAGAAAGCATTTAGAAAATGGAATCATAATCAAGATAGATTGAGGATCATCTCTATAGAATTTATAGTGTCTTCCCAGAGAATTAGCAACTCAAATTTTATCAACAAGGCTTAAATGTTGGCAATAATAGTTACTTGTTCAGGAGGAAAGATGAGAGCTCAATTTTTTTAGTGTCTTTTTCATGTTTGCTGAGGCTTTTATAAAGTGCACTTTGTGTAATATTTGCTGCAACAGGATGTGGTAAAATATTCTCCAGTTTACAGATAAGTTTGAGACTTGGGTAAATTAACATACAAATTTGCAATATATAAATGGGGGAGCTGAAATTCATACCTAACTTTCTTGGGTTCCAAAGCCTATATTTTTATATTAGTGTCCTGTTTCAAAAGGCATAATAAACATATTCAAGTTTCTAAGGTGCTAGTCATTTAACAAACATTATTAGCATCTGTTACGTGCCAGTCTTTGTGCTTCGTGTAGGTGTGGATAGTGATGAACTAGATAAATTCCATGATTTCAGAGAACTTTTAAATATGTACACATATAAAAACTAGAAGCTGATTTAATATCTAAGAATTGTGGTAAACAAAAGGAACAGATTGAGTTATAGGAAATCATGAATTGGGAATCTGCCATATTGAATATAAAATGTCATACTATGTGAGGATATATAGGATGTAGAAGTTATACATTTATAAATAAGCTGCATTATCTGTGGCATTTGAGACACTAAAAATAGATGGGTTTGCCAAGGGTAGGGTCTAGAGTAGTAAGTTTCAATTTGCTCCATAGTGTTTATTGAGGTTTTTAAAGATAAGAATCTACTATAGATTAGGTAGTGTTTTCCAGAGTTTGTTCACCATAGAATCCTTTCAACAGAGAAATTCTCAGAACTCATGTTCCAGAGTACACACGTGAGAAATTATGATCTAATCTAGCAAAGAGAAGAGGGCTCCATTAATCAAAACAAACTAGATTTTGCTCCAGTAATGACTAACCTGCATCTCTCAGTGGTTTATAATAGCGGAGTTTTTTTAAGATTTTATTTATTTATTTGAAAGAGAGAGAGAGAGATCACAAATAGGCAGAGAGGCAGGCAGAGAAAGAAAGGAAAGTAGGCTTCCTGCAGAGCAGAGAGCCCAATGTGGGACTCAATCCCAGGACCCTGAGATCATGATCTGAGCTGAAGGCAGAGGCTTAACCCTCTGAGCCTTCCAGGCACCCCAACAAAGGTGGTTTTTTAAATTGCTTATCCCTCATCAGTTGGCAGGGGGAACTTACTAACTGTTGTCACTCAGAGAGCCAGTTTGGTGGTACAGCCACCATATTTAATGTTGTTTGTCTTTACATGAGAGAGAGGGAAAGAGCAGGGAAAGGGAGGTCTGGTGGGTTGCAAGTCCATCCACTACATTTACTGGTATTTATCTGTCAGGGACGGTGCATGATCCGCCCTTCCCTTCATGCCCAAGCCACCAGAAATTCTGATGGAGGTACCTGTAAATGTGAATGAAAGCCCAGAGGGGCTTTCCCTGCCTAGAATCCGAAAAGCCACTTACCGGTGGGTCAGGACAATATGTCCTTGGTGTGCTTATTCAAGACATAGTTCCATTTAATCCTCCTCCCCCATTTAATCCTCCTCCCGATAATCATATCTCTGTATCTCTTATCTGTATTTCTTGATCCCTGTGCCTCAATGGTCTCAACTTCTTTGAGTTTAAGCAATCACTCTGTAATCCTGTCTCTAGGGCGGGTGCAAAAGCAGTTAAAGATTTAACTGCACCACCCAACTTCCTCACTTTTGAATAATGAAAGACTGGGACCCTTGTCAGTCAAGAGAGACTAAAGTCAAGAGAGACAAAGCCGTGAGACAGAGAGAGACTGAGAGCCTGCAGAGAGACTGAGAGAAAAACGCAGAGGGCCTGCAAGGAGGCAGCAAGAGAGCCTTAGAGGAGAAAGCAAGAGAGCTGGCAAACAGCAAGAGAGCCATCAAAGAAACAGAAGCAATGCGAGGAGAGAGCAAGAAGCATAGAGAGACAAAAGAAGAGAAGTAGAGCAAGAAGGCCAAAGCCAGAGCTAGAGAGCTAGAGCTAGAGAGCCAATGCTAAAAAGCCAGAGCGTGCACCTGAGCCTGCTTCATAGGTCTCTCCTGACTGACCTCGGGTCTGTCAGCTTGCATTAGATTTCTGAGTCCGAGTCATTATTTCACCTGCCAGACATCCCGTGGTTCGGGACCCACATCTCTGCCGAGGCTGGCTCCTCCGGCGACAACATTTACCTTTATAACTCACTGGCTAGGATTAGTCTCCTGTTGCTCTTCACCACAAGAGAGATTGGAAGTGTGATCTTACCATGCACCCAGAAGGCTGATCCTGCGATGCGGTCAGAATTATTTGGTGAGCGTAAGTTACATTCATCCAAAGGAGACAATCTTAAGGAATTTCTCTACCTATAAAGCAAGAGAAAGTGTCTTGAACAAAAGGGGTAATGAAAGAGGTTGATGAAGTATTTCAGAGTATTCTTTAAACACAGGTTTTCCTGTGCTCTGATCATTGAAATACTCTTTTCAGACTTCTCTTTCAAATATCTTTCTCTTTGGAAAGTGGGACAAAGATTACTGGAAATTGTGTGCTGGCCTAAGTTTCCCTATGATACTCTAATTTTTCATGGTTTCCTCTCTATCCAATCTAATCTAAGGTCACTTTTGTCGGGTGGGGTGGATTATTGATTTACCATGTCTGGAGCCCTCACCTGTGTCACTCTTTCTTCCTGAAATCCTTCCTGTTTCCTGACATGTTTCTCATTGGTGTTCAACTTTTCCTTTCTTTCATGGTTTAAGGAGGTTAGACAAGAGTCATCCCATTTGAACTTTATGGTTTCACTCCTGGTGTTCTCTTGCTCAGACTTTGGAATCTACCTTTAAGGAGCCCCACCCCTGGTTGGGGAGTGGACTGTCAATTCTTCTCTCAAAGCCAGCCACCCTGATCAACCCATAAGCCAACTTCTTGATCTTACTTAAGGTAGTATGACCAAGTGGGGTGTATACAGGCTTGGAGTCCAACAAACTATTTCAAAATCTTGTCTCTGCCAATTCTAGCCATGTTGGCATGGCTGAGTTACTTCTTACCTCACTCAATCTCCCTTTGCTCATCTATAGAGGAAAGGACCCCAAACCTCACAGACCAGTTGTGACAGTTATGGGAGAAGATGGTAGGTAGTACATGAATGTTGCTTCTTGTATCATATGCATATCTTACCACCCAAAAACTTAATGACTCAAAACATAAACAACATGTCATGGCTCACAAGTCTTTAGATCTACGACAAAGTTCTGATGTGACCAGGCTTAGATAATTTCAGGTGTGCTCACATATGTGTTAATAGTCTACTGGTAGGTCAATGGGGCTGGCTAGTCTAGAACAGCTTCATTGATTATTTGGCAGTTTTCTAACTGTGGACTTAGGCAACAAAGGTGACTTGATTATGTGTCAACACCCAACTAGCTAGAGTGGGCTTGCCTTCATGAAAGCCAGCAAGGATCCAAGGGAGAAACTCTAAGTGTTCAAGGCCTCTTGGGCCCAAGTACAAAACTGGCTCAAGGTGGCTTTTGCCACATTCTATTGACACAGTCCCCAGGCTATCCCAAATTTATGGGTTGCCGAAATAGACTCCACCTCTTGATGGGGGAAACTGTCAAGGAGCACTGAAAAAGCTGTTGGGACAGGAACTTGTGGGACCACAGAGCCATTTTTGCTATCAGTCTGCCATAGTTCTACTTTCTTTCTTCTGCTCTCAAGTCTTTCTTAGCCTGCTTTAGTTCTGGTCCCACCTATTGTAACTTAGGGTCTGTATGTTATACATCTCTACATTCCACATTTTCTGAGCCCCGAATGAACATAACTATCATTATCAGCATTCATTAAGTGCTGAATTTATTCCAGACTGTTTTAATCATTTTTCAATACACCATGTTGTCCTAACAACTGTTCTCTTTATAATTGCAACTTTTGGCTGTCTTCCCATTCTCGTGCACTTAGTAGGTGCCCCCAAAAAGCCATTAAATGAACTTATTTTACTTCTCCCCCTGGTTATTCTGCCAGGTTAACACCTGCTTTGTGGTTCTAGGAGATGGATCCAGAAGTGAGACAGTGAGTCAATCATTCCCATCTCTGACTTCTCCCAATAACCTACTTCTGTGGCTCACCTGTCTCACCTCCAGTTCA
Organism: Spilogale gracilis; assembly: GCA_004023965.1. Lineage (NCBI taxonomy): Eukaryota > Metazoa > Chordata > Mammalia > Carnivora > Mephitidae > Spilogale > Spilogale gracilis. The sequence goes on along the minus strand of PITA01000084.1, from coordinate 373,285 downwards.
CCCCACACACTTGCTCTCCTGGGTAGAATTCAGCCTCTCATGAACTCTTGTAAGACTTCTCATGCCCCGCAGCGCCTGTATTACTCATCTTGCTCACCCACACACCTCCTACTCCCCTCTGTTCATGTCTTTGCCCACAATCCTCCCAGGCCTTTGCTTATGTGAGTTTATTACAAGTTATTTTTCAGAGAAAGATACCATAGACTTTTATGCTTAGTCATGAAGAGCAATAATAATAGCAGCGTCTTTGTAGTGTTCAGTACCTGTCCTGACATCTCATTTCATTTCTGGAACCACCCTGATAGATAGATGATACAAGTACAATAGTTCCCATTTACAAACATCACCACCAAGGCATGGAGAGGATTAGCAGCTTGCTCCAGGTCACATGATACAGTTATGTTCAAGATGGGAAGAAAACTCAGGACTTATGATTTATAGACCAGCAGTAGCTCCATCCTCTTAATCAACCTGTTGTATTATGAAGTTTCATATATTTTCCCAGATCTTCAATCTATTGTCCAGGTACACTAAGTCAGTGTGATCGAGGAACATCTGATGGGCATCATCTGTACACCAGGCACAATTCTGAAGTGGAAGACATGCCTCTGTCCCTCTAAGGGAAAACACTGCTATGTTATAAGAATATATGAAAGTGCTTTGTATCTATTCAGTCCTGGTTTCTAGTCAAATTTCTATCCCTTGCTGGTTTTGAGATCTTAAGTAAATTTTATGTACAATTTATTTTCAGTTTCTTCATCCCCTAGAAGTATTAACTTTTGCAGCACAGGTTTATTAGGAAAATTAAATGAGATGATGGAAATAAAGCTCTGATACATAGGAGCCACTCCACAGGGCTACTATTATTGTTGTTGTTAATAAATATAAACAAGGTAAGAATGAGTCATGTTAGTTATGATTGCCCAACCCTCCCCTATTAGGTCTGCATCACATTTATGTCTCTCTTATTCATTCCTTGTTTGTCAACCAGAGATATAAACCTTTTTTGTTTTATGTACTTGGTTGTAGGATGGCCCTCCTAGCTCAAAGTGGTAATTTGGGACATTTGTGTTTTTTTATTACATTATTTTATGTTTTCAGTGTTTCAATATTCATTGTTTATGCCCCACACCCAGTGCTCCATGCAATATGTACCCTCAATACCCACTACCAGGATCACCCATCCCCCCATGCCCCTCCCTTCCATGACCCTCAGTCTGTTTCTCAGTCCAAAGTCCCTCATGTTTCATCTCCCTCCCTGACTTACCCCAATTCACATTTCCTCTCCTTCTCCTAGTGTCCTCCATATTACTCTTTATGTTCCACAAGTAAGTGAAACCATATGATATTTGACTTTCTCTGCTTGGCTTATTTCACTCAGCATAATCTCCTGCAATCTTGTCTATGTTGCTACAAAAGTTGGGTATTTATCCTTTCTGATGTATATTCATTGTATATATGTACCATATCTTCTTTATCCATTCATCTATTGAAGGACACCTTGGCTCTTTCTACAGTTTGGTGATTGTGGCCATTGTTGCAATGAACTTTGGGATACAATTTCTTTTCACTATATCTGTATCTTTGGGGTAAATACCCAGTAGTGCAATTGCAGGGTCATAGGGTAGTTCTATCTTTAATTTTTTAAGGACTCTCCACACTGTTTTCCAAAGTGGCTGTACCACCTTGCATTCCCACCAACACTGTAAGTGGGTTTCCCTTTCTCCACAGCCTCTCCAACACTTGTTTTCTGTCCTGTTAATTTTGGCCATTCTGGCTGGTGTAAGGTGGTATCTCCATGTGGTTTGATTTGAATTTCCCTGATAGCTAATGATGACATTTTTCCTGCTAGCCATTCGGATGTCTTCTATGGAAAAAAGTTCCTGTTCATGTCTCCTGCCCATTTTTTGATGTGATCATCTTTTTTTTTTGGTCGTTGAGTTTGAGGAGTTCTTTATAGATCTTGGATATCAGCCCTTTGTCTGTAGTGTCATTTGCAAATATCTTCTCCCATTCCGTGTGTTGCCTCTTTGTTTTGTTGACTGTTTCCTTTGCTGTCAGAAGCTTTTTATTTTGATGAAGTTCCAAAAGTTCATTTTCACTTTTGTTTCCTTTGCCTTTGGAAACATGTCTTGAAATAAGTTGCTGTGGCCAATGTCATAGAGGTTCTCCTCCAGGATTTTGATGGGTTCCTGCCTCACATTGAGGTCTTTCATCCATTTCGAGTTTATCTTTATGTGTGGCATAAGAGAATGGTCTATTTTCATTCTTCTATACATAGCTGTCCAATTTTCCCAGCACCATTTATTGAAGAGACTATCTTTTTTCCATTGGATATTTTCTCCTTCTTTGTTGAAGATTATTTGACCATAGAGTTGTGGGTCCATCTGGACTGTCTGCTCTGTTCCATTGGTCTATGTGTCTGTTTTTGTGCCAGTATCATGCTGTTTTGGTGATCACATTAGTAATAAAGCTTGAAATCAAGGGTGCCTGGGTGGCTCAGTTGGTTGAGCAACTGCCTTCGGCTCAAGTCATGATCCCGGAGACACGGGATCGAGTCCCACATCAGGCTCCCTGCTAGGCGGGAAGCCTGCTTCTCCCTCTCTCACTCCCCTGCTTATGTTCCCTCTCTGGCTGTGTTTCTCTCTGTCAAATAAATAAAATCTTTTCAAAAAGTGCTTGAAATCAGTCAACATGAGACATTTGTAATATAAGAGATAGGATCTTTTTTTCCTTATGCAAAGGTACATATGAACTAAACTGGTAATCTTGGAAAGTAATTGATTTCCAAAAAGTCTAGGGAAATGAAATAATAGTTCTTCATCTCTGGACTCACATGGGACCAAATTTCTGAATAGTAAACATAGCAGCATGGACTATGTTGTTAGGAAGAACAGCTGGTTCAAACCCCTATCACCTAAAATTCTTTAAAGTCAGTTTTATGTGTCTTACAGCTTTCTTATATTCTGAGATGTATTTAAAATCCACAAAAGTTAAAGACAAATCAGACAGATCATAAGATTCTTCTCTCCAGTGTTTCATCCTCTGTAGTGTTCTAGTAATAGTGAATCAAGATCTTTGCTGGATTAGTTTTATGCTTCTTTGTTTACATTTTTCCTGCTAGCCATTTAAACCTGCTAGCAGGTTTGCATTTCTTTCCTTCTACTTAGCCATCTCAACACTCACAGGAGTTAAAAGTTATAGCTCATTTATAAAGCTAGAGGTGAAGACGCTGGATTCAGGGGCAAAGTGGCATGCCCAGGTTTGTGAAGGTAATGACAGGAAAACTGTAAATCATGCCTCAGTAAAGGGGCTAAAACACCAACCCAACAAGGAAATGTGATGCACACTCCCTGACACTAGTGCTCTTTGACTCCAACCCAGCCACCTGTGTACCCCAGTGACTGTGCTATCATGAGGAAAGAGGGGACCAAAGCTTATCTGATCAAGGCATTTCCTTCCACACTCAGCTATACAGGAGCACTTGTAAAGCATGACTTTCTACTTAAGGATTGGAGAATTGGAAAGAACTGAATGGAACCATAGAAGACAGATCACTCTGTGAAGGATCAAGGAAGGGACTGAATAATTCAGTGCAATTTAATGGGCTTTTCAGAATATGCCAGCAATCTGTTCCCATTCTCAAATCAGATGCCACCGAGCCAGCACTCTTCCTGTCCGTCTGATCCATTTGAGCAGTCTCACTGGGGGACAAGTGATGGTTCTTCCTAGAAGGTGGAGGGCCTCTCCTGAGAAAAGTTGTCTTTTAAGAAATTCATGTAGATGCTGGTGGTTGATATGTGTAGATATTGGTGGGGCTAAGTGAGGTAACAAGATTCTTGAGAATTCTCTCTTTTTGGACCAATTTTTATACACTAGAGCAGCACAAATGTACTAGATAGAAGTGCCTGGCCCCGTCACGGCTAGCTCACATCCATGATGTCGTGATCCCAGTTACCATTCTGAATGTCAGCTTACCATCTATAAAATAAGAAGGCCGAACTCTTCTCCCAAGCATCCTTTGAGTTATGGAATTCTGTCTTAGTAAAGAGCTCTCCTCAGGACTTACTTGGATGAGACAATCTAGTTGTATCATCCACCTTGGGCAGATTCATTGACTTGAGCTTCAGTTTTTTCATCTGTACAATGAGCACAAAAGATGGCACATCTTATAGACTCTTGGAAAGGGCTGAATCAGTTCTTGCATGTAAAATTCTTTGTTGCTGACCTTAGCACCTAGCACTCAAATTTTAGCTGTCATTGTTATCATATTTATTATTATCTTTGTTCTGACTTTCATTCCTTTTTCACTGGCCCATAAACCTGTGAGGCCAGAACAAGATGTAAAGTGAAATTGCATCCCTATGGACGTATTGGGCTGCCAAGAAAAATGAACACTTCACATCCTCAGGGCTATCAATTAGTAACATTTGCTGTGGAAAATCAACTCCCCTAAAGAAAGAGAAGTATTCAATTTCAAGCATGAGAAAAGAGAAGGAAACAAAGATTAGTCACAGCCTTAAAATGTTGAAATGCCATCCGTGTTATTATCTCAGTGGCCAGGTATCTAGTGCTTCCACAGCTATTTAGCATAATGGAGAGTTGCTGACAAGCTTCTCAGCCGAGCTCTCACTTACAGGTGTAGGACCACAGTATTAGCTGGGACTTCATTGGAACAACATACTCTTCTCATGACTAAGTTTGAAGGGCTTTTTCTCCCAGTGCACGCCATCTGTTTAATATAGAAATGCCAGCTTTGGGCTGCTTATATGTCTGTGCTAGATTACCCAAGAAAATTCAAGCTCCCATTCTTCAACCCTCGGGGTTGGAACAGAGTCAGGTCTCCTTTTAGGTGAGTCTCTCCTCTTATTCTACAGTACTATATGACCAAATGGTTTCAGTTTTTCACTTGTCTAATGCCCTTCTATCCAGGCAGTGGAAATAGTGAATTGAGATTGTGTGTTTCCTTTATTCATGATTACAAACATAAAACCTAGCCTATAAGAAAATTCAAATAATAGATACAGTCACAAAAATGTGAAATTACTTACCCAATTATAGACCCCAATTTCTACAAGCTCATATTCTGAAGATTGGGACTCTTGATGGTATAAACGCTTTTGTCTGTAATTTAGAATTGTAACTAGATGGGGGGAAAATGCATCCAATGGAATTTATTGTATAAAGGGCATTTGTGTGTGAATATGAATTTCAGTTAGAATTGAGCTCCTAAGCAAGAAAACAGGAGCCCTAGTTATCATAAGAAGGGTTTTGGAGGGAATAAACACAAGAGTTACATTGTTACTCTGGAGGTAGAGAAAAGGAGAGGAGATGGCAGGACAAAGGGGAAGGAAGTGACATGGAAGCCAGCAAGATGCCAGGAGGCCATATCTGTTTAGATGCCACCCTAGATGCTTAAGAATAACTCAACAAATCTTCAGCAGTGTCAACAAAAATAAGAAAAGACCTGGATATGAGTTAATTCTTGGAGATTCAACTTAAAGGATTGAATTTGGTGTCCAATTTCAAATGAGCTATAATGGAAGCAACATGAAAACATGGATATGGGGAAGAACATAAGGGGAAAAGTACTGAAACCTGCAGATGTCATAGAAGTCTTTTCAATAGTGAGAGTAGTTTTGGACCAAGGTTAACTAAGGCTTCCAGTATCAAAGATCCTCAGCTACTGATACACATATATATCTGTAGGCTTTATTATTATTATGTGTGTGTGTCTGCACATATGCATGTAATATATATACACCACCATAAAAATATGTATGCTTTAGTTTTGTAACTTTGTTTCACTCAGAAATATGTTAGGACATCGATTCATTATATCTCAAAAATATTTTGTGATCACCCGCAATGATCCAGGCACTATGCTACAGGCACTAGAATCAGCCATGAGAATCTTTTTATGTCAACTGACCTATCCATTCTTTCTAATGACCACATCAGATTGCATAGTGGATAGTTCCATTTTGTTTCACTCAGTTTCATTTTGATAACAAGTCTTCCAGGGATATAAACATTCAGGTTATTTTTAGCCTTTTGACTGATATATAGAATGATCCAGTGTACTGTTATATTTGTGCATATATGCAAATATTTTTGAAGATAGCTTTCTCGAAGAGGTTTGGAAGAGTTGGGGCATTTACCTACTTTCAAATTAAATTTTCTGCCAAATTCACCTCCAAAAGGCTAAAGTCATGAACACTTTACTGTCTTAAATCTCAAATAACTAAAGACTATTGTAGAAGCCAAACTGCCTCAGGTCCTGTCAAGAATATTGATGATGATGTTGATGATAATGATGATGACATGTATCATTTTTTTAAAGATTTTATTTATTTATTTGACAGAGAGAAACACAGCGAGAGAGGGAACACAAGCAGGAGGAGTGAGAGAGGGAGAAGCAGGCTTCCGGCTGAGCAGAGAGCCTGATGTGGGGCTCAATCCTGGGTCTCCAGGATCATGACCTGAGCTGAAGGCAGTCGCTTAACCAACTGAGCCACCCAGGCACCCTGACATGTATCATTTTTTTAAATGTGCCACATATTAGGCTCTGTATCCTCCAAACCTTGTGGGTGTTACACGTGAGGTAGACTTGGGAATTAAAGTAACTTGTCCAAAGGTACATGGTTAGCAAATGGCAGAGTCAGAATTTGAAAACTTTACTGTCATGCTCCAAAGCCCACTCTCCTACTTCATTGCATGCAGGATTTGCCTTACACAGGTATTATGAGGTGTTCTACTAGGAAACACTACACAATAAATCAAAGGATTCGATGACCAAATGACTTTGAGAAACATAAAGTCTGTACATTTTTGAAGATTTACAATACTCATTAACTGTAAGTCCTCTGGGAAGATTTTTTTTTTTAAGATTTTTTAAAGATTTTATTTATTTATTTGACTTTTAAAGATTTTATTTATTTATTTACAGCCAGAGAGGGAACACAAGCAGGGGGTTGAGAGAGGGAGAAGCAGGCTTCCCGCCAAGCAGGGAGCCTGATGTGGGGCTCGATCCCCGGTCTCCGGGATCATGACCTGAGCTGAAGGCAGTCGCTTAACCAACTGAGCCACCCAGACGCCCCCCTCTGGGAAGATAGCTAACCAAGCCAAATAAACATTTCTCAAAGTTATTTAATTATGGAACCCTTACATTAAAACATGTCTGTTCTGAGGAACACACTTTGAGAAATGTCCTCATTGTATGATATGGCTGTGATTGATTCTTAGACTCTCAGGCATTTTTGAAGATTTTTAAATATCACCTACACTAAAATATTAATATGGATAATATCCCTCCCTTCATTGTTTGCTAGAAGATCTGCAGAAACGGGAGCTTACTACCTAGTGGGCCAGCTAATTCCATTTTAGGATAGCCCTGTTGTTAGAAAATTGTTTCTTATATATCCAGCCCATATAACCCTGTGACACTTACTCACTGATTCTCATTTCACCCATTTGCAGTTTCACAGAGTATGCTAAATCCTGCTTTTCCCTTTAAATTTTGAAGCCAGTAATTACATCTTAGTCCATCCATCGTCATCGTATCCATGTTTCATGGTCCAAGTTTTTCTTTCACCTGCTCTTACCTTCTCATCTCCTTACTCTCAAGGTGGTTCTTTCTTGAATATACTATTATTGGTCTGTATTGGCATCAAAGTGAGATACCTAGAACTGGACACTCCATTCCAGCTTTGGGCTGACGGGCAAGAATGAGGACAGAACCAGTCTTTCTCTTGCTCCAAACATTCCATTTCTATCCACACACCTGAGGTTGGAACAATGTGATTTTGTAGTCACAGCATATTATAACCCTAAATGCACTTAATAACAATTTAATCTTCTAAGAGGGGGTTGTTAATGATTGCAACTTTTGAAGAAAGCAGACATACAAGTGATGATGGAGTTTTGTTCAGTACAGCTCTGACCCCAAGGAAATATTTAACTTTGTGCTCTCCCTGCTTGAAGAGTTCTCTTTCTACCCAGAGAAGTATATAAGCTAGGGCATGGGGGGAGAGGGAAGCAAGAAACAATATGAAAAGTACAGGATGAATTATAGCAGTTATTTGGCAAATTTTGAGAGGAAGATAAAAATCTTTAAACTATAGACCAGAGGAAAAGAATTAAACATAATAGTAGGAAGAAAGTATAACTATTATGACAGTGTTTTCCATATATCTTCTCTTGTTTTGTTTTGTTTTCATATGTCTTCTCTCTTCAACTTCATAACATAAAGGAACATATGACCCTTATTTTAAAAGGGCAGAAACTAAGGATTTGAGAGGTTAAAAGACTTGTCCAGTTCTAATCAGCTAGTCGATTATGGAGTCAAGATTTCTGCCCAGGGTGCCTGGGTGGCTCAGTCGTTAGGCATCTGTCTTCGGCTCCTCCGGCTCCCTGCTCAATAGGAAGCCTGCTTTCCCCTCTCTAACTTCCCCTGCTTGTGTTCCCTCTCTAGCTTGTTTCTCTCTGGAAAATAAATAAATAAAATCTTTAAAAAAAATTGTCTTCCCAGGTATATTCATCCTAAAGTTCTAGAATTCTCCCATTCTAAGACTTTTCCCTCAAAAGGCCTAGATGAATCCTTGTTGTGTTGGGATGGAGCAGCAAAGCCCGATGAGCTCTGCTTCTGAGATGGGCCAGTGGGGAGGGCTGGGTGAGGAGAAGCATACAGTGACTTGGAATAGTCATGACTAATTGCCCAGTAAATTGGCCCCCTTCGAGGCCTGCCAGAAAGGAACTCTCTCTGTTCCCCAGTATGAATTAATTATGAAAACCAAAAGCCATATAGAAACCATGTTGTGGACTTCCTGTTAGGCTGCCTTGAACTTCATTTCTATCTTTGAAATTCTTTTATGGCTTCTTGTAATTTTCTCTGATGCTAGGGATACCTCTGTCCTGATGGAGACGGAGTGAAACAGGCTTAGCTGGTATCCTTTTCCTGTGTACAGATTGGGATTGGCCAACTTATTTATCTATGGTCTTGATACTATCAATACTACCAATAGATACTAGTTATTGACACTTACTGTGTGTTATGCACAATGCTAAGTGTTCTATCCACAACATCTCTTCCAATTATCAAAAATCATATTTGAAAGTATTTTTTTTATTTTAAACAGCTATAACACATAATAACAATTTACAAACCAAGGGGACAGGAGGAAACTTTTGGAGGTGAATTGTTTAGCACCTTGACTGAAGTTAAGTATTATTATCTCCATTTCTGTCGATAGGAAAACTATAAAGGCAATTGTCCAGAATCCCAGAGTGAATAGGGAGTGGAGCCAAAATTCAAATACAAGTCTGTCTGAAATCAAAGCTTAGTTAACCCAATACTTAAACTGAAGCTGCTTAGATTTTTGGAATGTGCAGCAATTTCCTAAGTCTTAAACACACATCTCAGTCCAGATTCTGATTCTGTGGGTATGTAGTGGGCCATGCACTCTGCATTCTAGTAAGCACCACCAGATAATTCTGAGTACCATATTTGCAAAGAAAGGTTTTTGAGATTATAAGTAGTGTCCTTTCTTAGTATGTATTCCTCTCCCCACCCCAAAATGTGAATATAGTGTCCTTCTAATCAGAAAATAGCTAAAAAGCTTGAGGGGGTGATAGACCCATTTCTGAAGAGTGGAGAACTAAGTGGAGTTGAGATAATGAAATAGGAAGCAATGATCCATCCCAAAAATCCTGACCCTCAGTGATTTCTAGAAGTTTGACTTACACCATGAGTTCTAAGCACAGTGATCTTCCTTCACTTTGTCCACTGGCTTCCTGAGTGACTGGTTGGGACATTCTATGGACCCCCAACAACACAGCCATTAGAAGGAAGGAAAGCAGTGAGTGGTCAGGTGCTTGGCTTATGAATCAATTGCCTTTCCTCTCCTGCTCCTACCAGACCCCTGCACCCGACAGGAATGAACAGAACCATGCACAAGAGGGTCCAGAAAACGAGCAATTCCTGAGGGATATGAAATGTATAACTTATGCATTGCCTGGAAATGCCATAAGAAATTAATATTTGTTACAGAAACAGTGGGGCTGCATTAATATTTTAATGGTGAATGAATATTTAATCCAAAACTCTGGATGGAAAGTGGACAAGACAACCATGGCAGGAACAATTACAACCACCCGGTTAGAGATGTTCATGATTCATTGGCTCTGTCAGTGGTAGTAATGCCATACAGTGTAGCCGTTATATAATTACTTTGAAATATTGGTGATTGACTCCTCAGAATCAAAATCAGAACTGTTATTTATTCTTTGAGAGACAGCATGACGCACTGGACAGTGTGAGTCTGCGGAATCAGGGGAGCCTACAAGTGGGTACCAAGCCTATGGTTTACTGGCTGTTTCACTAGAAACAAGTCCATTTACTTCTTTCAGCCTTATCTTCAAGATGAGATTAGCATCTACATATAGTGTTGTTGACTGCATCCATTTTTCAGTCAACTGATGTTTCCTTTGTGATTTCTCCTTATTTCTTTATAATGTGGGAAAGAAAAATTAAAGGTGACTAAAATGTCTCTTAAATTAGTCCCATACTCAAAGAAAGAATGACATTTTTATATTTCTCTTTCTTCTTGATAGTTGTACCTGTAATCATTTCACTTCAGTGGACATTACTGTGACTAGTTTGGGGAAAACTATTTCTCTAATTGAAAATCCTATTCTGTCTATGACCCTTAAAATGCACTGAGGCACCTGGGTGGTTTAGTCAGTGAAATGTCTGCCTTCAGCTCAGGTCATGATCCTAGGGTCCTGGGATAGAGGCCCGCATTGGGCTCCTTGTTCAGTGGGGAGCCTGCTTTTCCCTTCACCTGCCATTCCCCCCAAATCTTAAAAAAATAAAATGCATTGGTGTAACCTGTTTAAAGGCACTAAGGTGTGCGCTTATGATCCCACTGTTAATGGTCGCATTTGTCCATCAGTTTCTCCTAGCAGGTGGTTCTTTTTCCTCAAGGGCTAAAATATAGTCTTGTATAGCATGGTTGCTCTCATCCCTCCTCTGTGGTCCCACTATATTTTATTAGCTTCTTTATCCCACCTCGTAGGACTTTCTATATTTAAATAGATACACACACAGGCTTTAGAGTCCAGTTGCCCTTAGATAATAATCTCTGCCTGGCCTATTACTCATAACATGATCTAGAGCAAAACTATCAACCAACCTCTAGGCCAGGGATTCCTCATTTGCAAAATTGAGACAAGAGCATTTATCTCATTGAATTACAAGGATCTGTGAAATATGTATAGAAACGAAATATTTTGGACCATTCCCATTTTTCAGCTGAAAAACTGATATGCCAAAATCAAGTTATTCAAAGTAATTCAATAAGGACTAAAACCATGTCTTTAAATGAGATCTTCTCTTTTTTTTTAATTAAGATTTTAATTATTTATTTTAGAGCTCAGGGAGAAAGGGCAGAGGGAGAGAGAGTATCAAGCAGAATGCACACTGAGTGAGGAGCTCCACATGGAGCTTGATGTCAGGACCCTGAGATCATAACCCAAGCCAAAACAAAGAATCGGAGGCTTAACAGATTATACCACCCAGACACCCCCAAGTGAAGTCTTCTTGAACTCCAACTATGTGTAATAAACCGCATAATATGCTAAGAAGACATATTTTTAAATACAAGCTTGCAATCAAGACTTAAGAACAGTGGGGCACCTGGGTGGCTCAGTTGGTTGAGTGACAGCCTTCGGCTCAGGTCATGATCTCAGAGTCCTAGGATCGAGCCCCGCATCGGGCTCCCTGCTCTATGAGAAGCCTGCTTCTCCCTCTCACTCCCCCTGCTTGTGTACCCTCTCTAGTTGTGTTTCTCTCTGCCAAATAAGTAATAAAATCTTTTTTAAAAAGTTGAGAACAGTACAGGAGCATATAATGCATTCTCTCTGAGAACAAGAAGCCTCAAAGGCTTTGGGCTGTGATGTTTAAGTGCAGTACGGTAGCTGTGTTCCTCATACGAGCCATCTAGAAAGCAGCACATTGAATATAATATGCCAGTCGTAAAAGCCAGACAATGCCTCTTATTTGCATTTATTTGTTTTCATATGAGTTGGGGTTGTTACTGATCTTATTAGTGCTTTTCTCATATTCACTCTGAGTAAGAAAGTTTTCTAGTAGCTGGGTGTTCCTCTGAATCCTGATAGTTACCTTTTTTGGACATAGGAACCCTAAGACCCCTAAATCTTATATTTCTGCTCCTTAAAGAGGATATGTTTAATGGTGGTATCAGGTCCTATTTCATCCTTAATACCCTAAGAAGTCCACTAACTGAGGACATTACAAAAACAAAATCCCAGTGACTGCAAAGGAACTTCTGGAACTCTTAGCATCTTGCAGGATACAAAGTCAACAGAAGTAAAATCATATTTCTGTATTCTAACAATGAATAATTAGAAACCCAAATTAAAAACACAATACTGAGGGTGCCTGAGTGCCTTGGTCGATTGGGTGTCTGCCTTCAGATTAGGTCATGATCCCAAGGTCCTGGGATCAAGCCCTGTGTCCGACTCCCTGCTCAGAGGGGAGCCTGCTTCTCCCTCTCCCTCTTCTCTTCTCCCTGTTTGTGCTCCCTTGCTCTTTCTCTCTCTGTCAAACAAGTAAAATCTTTTTAAAAATTTAAAAATCAGAAAACACAATACTGAAAAACTTGATGTTTTAGGTTAGGTATAAATCTAACAATATGTACACGATTTCTATCAGTAGCTTAAAACTAAAAAAAAAAAAAAAAAAAAAAAAAAAAAAAAAAAAAAAAAAAAAAAAAAAACCTTATTAAAATTTGAAGAAAATTTGAAGAAGGTACTGAAGAAATACCTTCAGTAGAGAAACATGCTATGTTTGGAAAACCTGATGAAGTAAAAATGTCAGTTCTTCCCAAACTGATCTATAAGTTTAATGTAATGCCTGTCCAATCAAAGCAGAATTTTTATAGATATGGGCAAGCTGTAACCAAATATTTATATGAAAAGACAAAAGACCTAGAATACCTAAAATAATCTTGAATAAAGTGAATAAAATTGGAAAAATGATACTACTTTATTTTAAAATTAGGTTTAGGGAAGCTCTGTTTTTAACTTCTCGAGGAACCTCCATACCATTGTCCAGAGTGGCTGCATCAGCTTGCATTTCCACCAACACTATAGGAGATTTCCCCTTTCTATGGAAAGAGCTGAGATGTCCATCAACAGATGAATGGATAAAGTGTGTACACACACACATACACACATACACTCACACTGGAATATATTACTCAGCCATCAGAAATGATGAAAACCAACCATTTACACTTATGCAGATAGAACTGGAAGGGATGATGCTGAGAAAAATAAGTCAATCAGAGAAAGACAATTATCATATGGTTTCACTCATATATGGAATATAAGAAACAGGGCAGAGGAACTGTAGGAGAAGGGAGGGAAAACTGAATGGGAAGTCATCAGAGAGGGAGAAGAACCATGAGAAGCTCTTAACTCTAGGAAACAAACTGAAGGTTGCTGGGGGGGAGTGGAGAGGTGGAATGGAGCAGCTGAGTGATGGACACTGACTGATGTGATGAGCTCTGGGTTTTATATGCAACTGACGGAATATTGATCTCTATGTCTGAAACTTATGTACTCTAAGTTGGCTAATTGAATTTAAATTTAAAAAATGAAGCTAACTTTGTAGTTACCATGATCTATGCAGTATAGCACTGATGGAGGGATAAGCACATAGATGAGTGGAACAGAATAAAGAAACTAGAAACAGATCCACACACATACGCTCAACATATTTTAAATGAATGTGCAAAAGCAATTCAAGAAAAGATATCTTTTTCAACAAATGGTTTGGGTACAATTTGGACATCCATAGACAAAAATAAATAAAACCCCACTCCACATCTTACACAAGAATCAACTCACAATGGATTCTAGCTCTAAATGTAATAATGCAGGCAACCACAAAACTCTTAAAAAGAATACATAAAAGATCTTGGTGATGTAGAGCCAAGTGAAGAATTCTTAGGTATGATTCCAAAAGCACAAGCCATAAAAGAACAAATGTTAAATTAGACTTCATAATAGTTTAAAATGTTTGCTCTGTTAAAGACACCATTAAGAGAATAAAGAAACAAGCCATAGACTAGTAGAGAAGATTTGTAAATCACTTATTGGACAAAGAATTTGTATCCAGAATATATAAAGAATAGTCTAAATGGAACAGTGAGAAAACAAGCAGTCCTCTCAGAAAATGACTAAATATTTGTACAGTCATTTCACTAAATAGGATATCTAGGAGACAAATAAGCACAGAAGAAGATGTTCAACACCATTTGCCATGAGAGAAATGCAAATTAAAAACAATGAGATGCCACCACATGCTTATGAAAACGGCTACAAAGTCTGGTAATACCAAGTACTGATGAGGTTAGGTTGCAAAGCAAGGGGACATCTCATTTGTAGCTGACGAAAATCTAGAAGGTTAAGTCATGCTGGAAAACAGCTTCATAGTTTCTTATAAAGTTAAATATAAACTTACCTTGTGACCCAGGAATGCCCCTCCTGGGTGTTTGCCCTAGAGAGATGTCTCATTATGACACAAAAGCCTGCATGTGAATGTTCATAGCACCTTTGCAATTTCAAACCATTGGAACCAACCTGGGTGTCTTTGAACAGAATGGAGAAACAAGCTGTCAGACATCTACACAGTGGAATAGTACTCAGCAATGAGAAGGAACACACATTGATACAGCCAGCAACTTGGATGAATCTTAAAGACATTAGCCTGAATTAAAAACGAAGTATCCTAAAATACTATACGTTGTATGATTCCACTTATATACCATTCTCAAAGTGACATAATTATACTGATAGATGGCAAGTCATTGGTTGCTGGGTCAGTATGGGGGGAAGCATGTGCCTACTAAGAGGTAGAATGAGGGAGTTTGGGGGGTATTGGAACAGTTATGTATCTTGAGCATGGTATACATATATTTTATATATGTGTATATATTATATATGTTTATATATGTATATGATATATACATATATTATACATATGATAAAATATCATGGAACTTTATGCTCCAAAAAGTACATATAAAACCTGATGAAATGTGAAGAAGGTCGTGGGAGTGCTTGGCCAATGTCAATTTTCTGTTTTGTTTTGTTTTTTTTCAATATACTGTGGTTATATAATGTGTTATCATTGAGAGAAACTGGGTGAATGGTATATCGGAACTCTGTACTATTTCTGGAACTCTGAAAATATAAGAATAAAGGAAAAATTGAATATTATATTCATTGTCATTTTAAGTCCAATTTGATTTTTCTTACATCCCTGGCTGGAGACCATGAGCTACTATCTTCTGAATGTCTCAGCAGTTTTCCCATCCTTTACCAAACTGTCATAGAGGAGGTTTTAAACAATAAAAAATGTTACTTTACAAAAAAAAAAAATGTTACTTTAAATTAAAATTCACTAGTAGCTAAGCTAAGAGCAAGAACAGTGCTTTATACCAATGGTGGATCCTCTTCTTGGGTAAATCTGCACTGGATGTCTATTAATGCCTAATGCTACATTAGGGGGTGTACAGAGGAGAGTAAAGGGAGACAGGAGGTTATCCAGATGAAGAACCAAGAAAGTGGGTTAAGACAGAGCACCAAAAAAAAAAAAAAAAAAAAAAAAAAAAAAAAAAAAAAAAAAAAAAAAAAAAAAAAAAAAAAAAGACAGAGCACAAATAAGTATAATACATAGCAGAAAGTAATTAATTTTTGGCCCAGAGAAGAATATATTGCAAAGCAGGGATAAAGTAGTAGCAAAGCAACTTCTCATTCATATGTCGGGGTTCTGTGTAAAATTTCACTGGGAGAAGAAAAAATGTGTCCACTGATAAGAAACAGGAAAAAGGCAGGAGGGAACCCATGATGATGTCAATGAACTGCAACCAAACTTTTTCCTGGAAGAATGCATGAAGTATACGTGGGAGAGAGGGAGTGATGGATGGCTGCAAGACAGAGAAGAAGCCAATAGCCTGCACTCAGCATTAAGAGCTGCAGTTCTTTTTGAAAGTTTCTGCTTTGTCAAGGAGGGGAAACAACCATGATTCCCCGCTAGAGGCTAAACAAAATTCCTTGCATATCTAATTTCATTTATTCCCCACAAAAACCGTAGGTGATAAGAATTGAATGAGCAATGACGGAAGTCACCTCTCCTTGTCTTGAGCAACAGACCCTTGGTGGGTGGCAGATAGAGAGGCCTCTGTACGACTTCCACCACCTGTGGTATCGATTCTTCTAGATACCTCTGCCTCACCTGAGAATCCCCTCCCTCATATTTTCCTATCTGAACCCCTCATGCAACCAACCACCAAAGTCCAAGTCAGGAGCATCTGATCAGCCAATTCCAGGTGTGTCTTTCAGACCAGGAACTTAATGGGATATATATACCCACCCCCACATTGGTTCTACGGCTTCCCTTCCAGACTGACAGTGAAGTCCCCGAATTGGGAACAAGTCATTATCCACGGCAGACCAAATAACAATTACCTGCTGTAGGTACTGTCATACCAGTTTGATAAATGAAAGCATCAAGGCTCAGAGAAGTATGAAAATTAACCTACTAATGCATAGCTGTTTTTTAACTCTTTACTGAGGTATGATTGACATGTAAAAAGCAATACATGTGTAACGTATGAGTTTGGGGATTAAGTATGCTTCAGTGAAACCATCACCACCATCAAACCCATAAACTATAAACGTCACCTCCCAAAGTTTCCTTCTGCTCCTGTTATTATTATGATTATTATTTCTGGCAAGAATGTTTAGCATAAAACCTGCCTTCTTAGAAATGTTAACTATCTATTTACAGTATTGTTAGCTATAGGCCCTACGCTGGCTACTAAGTCTCCAAAATTTATTTCTTGTGTAACTGAATTTATGTGCTCTTTGGCCATTACTTTCCCATTTCCCCTCCTACTAGTTCCTGGAAAACACCGTTCTACTCACCTCTTCTGTGAGGTTGGCTGTTTTAGATTCCACACGTCAGGGAGAGCATGCAGATGTGTCTTCTTGTGTCTGACTTGTTTCATGTAGCATAATGTCGACCAGGTTCATCCAGTTGTCCCCAGTGGCAGGATTTCCATCTTTTTTAAGGGTGAATCATACTTCATTTTATGCACACGCACTTCATGTTTTCTTTATCAGTTCATCAGTATTAGACACTTGGATGGCCTCCACATTTGGCTATTGTGCCTAATACTGTTGTGAATGTGAGTGTGCAGTCATCTGTGTGGGTCCTTGTTTGCAATTCTTGGGACTATTTACCCAGCAGTAGAAGTACGGAATCATATAATCATTCTGTTTTTCGTATTTTAAGGAATAACTATACCATTTTCCATAGTAACTGCACCAGTTTTACATTCCCACCAACAGTGCCCCAAGGGGCCCAATTTCTCCACATCCTCAACACTTGTTAGTTTCTGTTTTGTTTTCAACAGTAACCATCTTAAGGAGCATAAGATGGGTTCCCTAGGAAAACTTTTAGCACATGTTCAAAATGGCTCCCAGAGTTCCACAGTGGCAATTGGCTTTATTGGTTTCTCTCTCTTTCTTATCATCCTTCTCTTTTCCTCTATTATTTCCTTGGCTTACCTCCCAAATAAACTACTTACACCTCAAACTCATGCCTCAGGCTCTGCTTCTGAGAAACTTGAACCAAGACACATCCTTGAGATGATTCCTTATCCTCTGTAGTATTTACTGACAATACCTACCTAATAAGTTATGTTAGACCAGTCTGCTTCTCAATCTTAGTTTTCCAAATTTATCTGTCCACACAAGCATCATGGGGACAGTAAACCTAAACACTAATCAGCTCCATGAACAGAAGCCACACTCCTAAAGAAATATAGGGCTCATTCAGCCTATCCTGTGGATATCTTTCTGTCCTTGGTATACTCGAAACTTTAAAAACTTACAACCTCAGAGCTAAGTGTGTGTCATAGATCTACAGAACAGTTGTTTTAGAACATGTTCCATGGATCCCCAGTGTTCTGGGGACTCTGTACATGTTTACTTTGTACAATATTATAAATTGGTTCCATACCAAATATTAATATTTTTCAAATGGTCTATCTTGGGTTTAGTACAGAGCTCTGGTCACAGTTTCTCCAGTCATCCCTTTTAATTTAAAATTATACAGACTCTCCCCAAGTTGTTTTTAATGTTGATATAGACATCCACATATCTTTATCGATCAAGACTTTATTATCAATGCTATCGTATCATAACTGTGGATTATAAAATATTTTTATATTAATCAAAACAATGAAAATATTAAATCATTTCCAGGAAAAAAATACATTGCTGCCTCTTTTTCTTATTTATATATCTAGTACAGTTTGTTTAAGCATACACCAATAAACAATAATGTTTCCATAGTCCTAAAGGTTTATAAACCATAGATCTAGGTCATGCCCTCATCCAACTCCTCATTTCCCTCTGCAGCATCTTGACTTGTGTGCTTAAGCATGATGAGTTAAAGCTACCACCTGAGAAAGTCTGCTCTACTTCAGGGCATTTCCAATTGCCATGAAGATTAATGGTTTTCCCTGAAATCTGCCTCCCTGCAATTTCTCCTCTTCCATCTAACAGAAATGAGCTTCTAGACCTTGTTGGAGTTACCTAGTGTTCTCACACAAGCAGGCAAGACCCTTGCAAGCATCTGAACTCCTGAATCTTTTGGCACCCAGCAAGGACAGGGTCCCCCTTCTTCGCCATTGGCTGGCAACAAGCCTTCCTTCTCCAGCCCATCTGTAACATATAGGAAAGTGACGGCAAAGATATGGATTTCGCCAAACTTAATCAGAGCCTTAAGTGAGTCAACAAGGGCAGGGGTAGGAGGGGAGTTATGGGTACAGGGAAAGGGTGGGCAACTTTCCAGCCCCACAACATATGGCAATAGTTTCATTGAAAGCTCCAAACAGTATTTATTTCATGCAGTGACATTGCCTCAAGAAGCACACAGGCCAAATTTCTAATACATGAACCCTAAATCCAATTTTTCAGATCTCTTCTTCCTCTGATTCCCCCTCCCCCACCCCATTCAGTGCTAGTCCCTCCTCCTTATTTTTTGAAGACTCCCTATTCTCCTTGAAAGCTGGGGCAGTATGAATGGAATGTTTTGATTTACTACAGCCCTCCCCACCCCCCGCCCTGAATTCTACTTTCCCCGAATCAATTAATTTCTGCACATTCTGACAACTGAGGAGGGTAGGAGCAAGGGCTGAGGAGGGCAACGGTTGGGTGGTGAGAGGTTAGGGTATAGCAGGAGGTGAGGTGAATGGAAGATGGGAGCTCCCTGGAGGGGGTTAGCCAGGGGAAGATAAATTACCCCTTTGCTTGGTGTTGAGAGAAAAGGGCTGGGGGAGAGCTTGGGATCTGAGATGAGCACTGAAGGCAGGGGGATTGGCCGTCAATCAGAGGGCTTGAAAAAATAAAAGAAAAAGGCAATAGAAGGCCTCCTGCACCTACAGCCCTGGGTTGCCTGGGGCCATCATTATGCTCTATTACCCACTTATTTACTCCTGCAGCTGTATCTCCATCTGAGGTGGGTAATGATATTTCTCTGGAATAAATATTTAAGAATTCTGGTGGGAAAAATGGGAAAAATTTCCTTTTCCATCTTCCTTTGTTTCTCTATTTTAATCTCCTTTATTTTTCCTCCTTCTTTCCTTTTCTTCCACGCTTTCACCAATTCTTCCTGCCTCTTCCCCTCCTTCTTTTCCTCCTTCCTTTCTCCTTCCTTCTTCCTTCCCTCCATTGTCCCTCCTTCTCATCTTGGATTCCTCCCTTCTTCCTCCCGCCTCGTTTTTTTCATTCTCTCTTTTCATCCTGTCTCTTGATCACTCAGCCATTCATTCTTCCAAAATGTACTAAACAGCTATTCTGTGTCAGACTCTGGGTTAATTATGATAAAGAAGACCAGACTTCTAAGATAGAATTTCAATTCAATTGAAAAGACACTGACTCATCAAGCTTTGTGCTAGATGCTGGACATACTGGTTCTACAAAGAGGAACACAGCACTGACTGTGACCTTAAGAAATGCATTGCTATGTAGAGACAGACAGACATTATCATTTCTCATCTGTTTATTCATTGAATCCCTATGTGAGGTGCTGGAACTATTGACTGTTTTTGAATCTATAGCATGTAGGACCATGCCTGGCCTCTGACTGATGTGCAATACATATTCATTGGTGAAAGCAACTACATTTATTAGAACACCTGTGATGTGTCAGATAGTTTGCATGCTTTGCTATTAATCCTTTCTCCAACCTCGTAACAAAGTTATGGCTATTCCCATTTTATTGATGAGAAACGGAAGTGGAAGGATTAGGGTGCCTGGGTGGCTTAGTTGGTTAAGCATCTGACTCTTAATTTTGGCTCAGGTTACACTCTCAGGGTTGTGAGATCGAGCCCCACATTGGGCTCTGTGTTGGGCATGGAGCCTGCTTAGATTTTCTCTCTCCCTCTCTCCCTGCTCCTCCCCTCCTCTCTTTCTCTCTCTCTCTCTCTCTCTCTCTCTCTCTCTCTCTCTCTCTCCCTCCCTCTCTATCTATCTCTATCTCTATCTCTATCTCTATCTCTATCTCTATCTCTATCTCTATCTCTATCTCTATCTCTATCTCCCCCTCCCATCTCCCTTCTTTCTCTCTCTGGAAGTATTAGACAATTTGCCAATGTTAAACGCCACTTGGAGGTAAAATTGAGTTGCTTATTTAGGTTTGCCTGATGCTAGTGCAGAATATTTTCCTGTTCTTCCATGCTTCTACTTGCAAAAATAGGTGAATAAAACACTACTAGGTATTTTTCAAGTTTATGAGATTAAAATCTTCCTGATTCCAGAAAGAAATCCTTATCCTAATTGGTAGAAAATCTAGCTTGTACCATATTTTTTTGCAAGATATTAACCACTATGGATAAATATGGGAATAAAGCTGGCATGTTCCATGTTGCACCAGCCTGGGGACTCCATAGCCTAAGCATCCACATTTTGTTCCCAGCGCCCACTGCATGATTGTTGAACCTCAGCACCATCCACTTGAAGTCTTTTTCCAGTTATTTTTTGTAACAACATATGCTCAGTAGTAGGTTAACTCTTGTCCTTTTATCCTGGTGTCTTTGTTGGTGACTTCTGCACAAAATTACTTGGGACAGTTGCTCACCATTAACATGGGACTCAGGACCCTGAAGGGAATAATGTGCTACTGCTGGGGATGATTCTTCCCAGCGTCCCTGAAAATCACACTACCAAAAATTTATGTATATTCCTACGACAAAGTAGATCATCAAGGAGGCTCTGCTTATGGCATAACTGACTCATTACATGCTTCCACCACCATTTCAACAATGAGTAGAGAGCTCCTTGAGTTGCCAAACCCTGCTGCTTTTTCTACAGTATACATTGCATCAGAGCTAAGCTGTGCTCCATCAGCAATAAGCAGAATGCTCCACTCCTCAACTGTGCATGACTTTATCATTGGAGCCTGAAGAAAGTTTGCTTATATACAGTAGCTTTCCAGCAAAAGCTTTCACTCTTCCTTGAATCCGTATCCTTTGATAGTAAGCCCACTAACTCTGGGCATAGCCCTTGTGACTGACTTTGTCCAATGAGATAATAACAAACAGTGTAAACAGAAGCTTGGAAAAGTACTTGCAAGAGCATGCCTGGACTTGCAGACTGCTGGAGGATGAGACGTGCGAAGCAGAGGTAGCTGGCCCAGCTATTACTATTGTAGATTTTCCAACACTCAAGTAAGCACCTGAGTCCCAGGAAGACCAGAAGAACTGCCCGATCAAGATCAGTTCAATTCAGCAGAACTGTCCAATCATCTTACAGACTTGTGAAAAATGGCTTATTATTGTTTAAACCACTCCTTTTTCTTGAGAGGGGGAATGGTTTTGTTATGAAGCTGTAGGTAATTGACCTATTTATTGTGAATAAGTCTTACAAATGATCTTATGAAGAGAGATTGTTTAGTTCTTGCCACCAGCATTTCTCTCCAAAGGGTGAGAATCCATCTGAGAAAGAAACATCATTCTCTACTTTCCATTCCCTATGTTAATCCTTCCTGACCTCCTTCTCCCCCAGAGAGCTGCTTACAAAACCAACCTGTGGGACTATTAGGAAGCAGATGACCTCCTACCTATTCTACTTTTCTGCTCTTAACACTTCCCCCTTCTTCCTGTCCCCTCTTCCTGTATTTATCAGGATGTAGACCAGCTCCCTCCTCCTTCACCAAGAGAAAAAGCTAAACACAAGGCTCTCATATAAATTAGGTCATGCAAATAGGTGCCTGTGGGTCTACCAAATCTATTGCTTCATTAGACATACATGGAGAAGGCTATATTCCCTTTAGACTAAGCCAAGATCTCACTGCAGAGAAAAGAAATACATGTAAATGTAATTAGTATATATTAGAACATCACACACACATATGCATGTACGCACATAGAGATGTGACTTGTATGAATTATGCACCGAGATTAAATCAATAAGAATGAGTAAAATAGATTGTGAAGAATAAAGTCAGAGAAGATTGCATTATACAATAAAACATTGTTATCACTAAGAGCAGACGTCATTACTATTTTCGCCTCTATCATACATTAGCATCACACATAACATCTCTTAATTATAGCACATTAAATTAGCAGGACATGGATTAGAAATGGTTTTGTGCCTGCATCCTGCCTTATGATCTCGCCAAGCACGCGCGATGAGTTTTGACCTTCCAGGAACCCACTGCCGGTAGCAGGTAGTACACCCACCCCAGCTTTGCTAGGTCATTATGGTGGCATGAGAGTAAATCAGTCCTGCACTTGCTGGCATAGTTCTGGGAAGCTCTTTCTTATCTTCCTGATGCCTGCAGACAGGCCCTCTTTTCCTTTCATCCGTACTTTTATTTTACCTATTACAACCCTCAACATCAAAAACAACCTATTGTAACCTGGAGAACAGTGGGAGAAGGAAAGTAAATGAGAAGTAGGGTAATCCAGGGAGAGAAATGAAACAACAGAGACTTTGGACACAGAAACAAACTGAGGAACTTGGAGGGAGGAGGTGGAGGGATGGGAGAGCCTGGTGGTGGGTACTGGGGGCACCTATTGCATGGAGCACTGGGTGTGGGGAATGGGGAATGAATCTTGGAACACTGGAAAAAAAAATAAGTAACAATAAAAAAATAATAAATAAATAAATAAATAAATAAATAAATAAATAAATAAATAAAAGATTCAGGAAAAAAAAACACCAACAACTTATCTTCTCTCTGTCAGCCAAAAACAAACAAACAAATAAAAAGCCAGAAACAAACAAACAAAAAAACAGGTCTCTGTATTTCATGAACAATACATTGCTTATGAAAAATACTTGACAAGGACCAACTCTGAGCATGTGAGTGCAGTAAAAGGAGTCGTGAGCTAGGCAGGAGCCAGGAGGTACAGGTCGTAATCACAGCTTTGCCCCCAGCTTGCTTGATGAACTTGGACTCCAGGCTGGATTTTAGTCTTCTTGTCTTTGTGCCTCTAAAATGCAGAGTTGTATTAAATCCTCTTTAGTATTCTAGCTTCGGAAACTAAATGGATTGATCCTGAAATTCTCAAATTGTGTGCATGTGTAAGACAAAGCTATATAGCTCGAGAGACTGGATCTTGGACTGTATTCCTGGACTACAAGGCACCATGATCTTTTGCGTGGACCACTGCAAGAGATTCCTATTTGGTCATCCTGTTTCCAGTTAATGTTACTGTAATTCACTCCCGAGATAGAAGCTAGAGTGAGATCTGTGAACAAATTAAATCATGTCCCTTCCTTGCATTAATGCTGCAGTTATTTTCCATTGAACTTAGAATTCAAACATCTACAAGGCATGACCTGGCCCATGTCTCCATCATCTCCCACCACTCCCACTATGGGCCAGGAAATAAGAACTTCAGTCTTACAACCACAAGGACCTGAATTTTTCCAGCAACTTGAATGAGACTGGAAGTGGACCCTAGCCCAAGAGATCCAAAAAAGGATGAAAGCCTTGTTGATACCTGGATTTCATCATTATGGGACCCTAAGCAGAGTCTACTGGGATTTTTCTGAGACCCTGCTAAGCCAAACTGGATTTCTGACCTATAGTACTGTGGGACAATAGATTGTGCTTTTTGAAGGCATGAGGGCATGTGCTTTTTGAAGGCATGTGCTTTTTGAAGGCATTAGAAAATTAATATAATAGGTGACAGAGCCCCATCAGGGAAGACTCCATGAAAACAGCTATTCCCCCAAGCTTCTTTGATTTCTTATGCCTGGTTTTTCCTCTCTTAGAGTCCTTTATCCTTCTGTCAGATAACACAAATACTAAGACTCCAATTGCTCCCAACTTCTGGGTGAAGTCTTAATCAGCAGTCCTGCACTGCCATTATACATAGAGACATCAAACTTAGGTTCTAGATGTGTCCTGCTGATTTCTCCTGGTGTCTGCACTTGAAGAAGGTAAGGACAGAGTTTGGAAACAAACCCAATATGGAAAAGAGTCTAAGAATGATGAAACAAGGAACTGGGTGGGGACTGGTTATTTTCAGCTAGAGAGAGGAGAGTTCAGGGGAGACAAATATGTGCAGGGTTCTCAGAGGGTTGAGGAAACAGACATTTTTTTGGTGCCAGAGAAGAGCAATTAAACTGATGAGTACTTATTCTAGACAGTTTAGTGTTCTGGAGAAACAAACAGGCAAACAAAACTAACCAAAGAAAGGTGTTTAGGACTGCCTTAGGAAGTGCTTGCGCTGAGGTTGTTGTGTTAGGAGGAGCTCAGCCAAATTGGCAGAAACTGGAGCAGCTCAGAAACTCTGGTCTGACATTCTATCAATGAGTAAACCACGGCACAGAGAGCAAGACTTGTCACATGACCTTTAGTCTCTTGCCTCTCTGAAGTTCTTTAAATTATCCTTGCTTTATGGAATTATGAAAGGCCCATGGGAAAGACTTGCCCCCTTTATCTCTGCTGCAGACTCTGGCTCACGGTACCTTTGCAGTGACCTATTCCTGCTGCTCATTCACTGAAAGGAAGACGTGAGAATTCCAAGTTCTTGCTTTATATTTCCTTTTGTGCTGTGTCTAAATCCTGCTTTACCTACTGAGAGACTTTCAAACTTCCCTTCCTTCCTTCATTTGAAAATCATTAATTCTTTCCATGCTAAATACAAGTACTGTAGAAATTAATAAGATAAAATCCCCTGTATCTGGTAGGTCATAGGGAAATTGTATGGGGAGAGATGACTGTAGCGTACTAAATCATAAGTGCTGGTATGAGGAGCTCTCTAAGGTGGAGGTGAAAGGAACAGAAAGTGCAGAGCCTTAGGCATCAAGGGTAGAGGATGTTCCAAGAAGAGTTTGATTGTAACAATCAAACAGGATGCTCGGGGATGGGCAGACTGACAGCAGGTGAGGCTGGGAAAGTTCATGGAGAACACGCAAGCCATGTCAAGGAACTTGTATTTTATACTGAAACTCATGTAGAATAGAGGGTATATTTAAAGGAGAGCAAGGACATGGTGATATTTTGTTTTTTTAAAAAAAAGAGACTTCTGGCACAAAGGAGGATACCAATTGCCCATAATCCCCTTAGCAATATCCAATTTTGTGTTGTGCCAAAAATTACTCTTCACATTACAGTAGATTCAGTGGGTTCCACTATTGGCGTCCTAAGGTAAGCTACTAATCCTCGCTTTCAAAGGATACATGTCAGCAGTGATTAAAAAATACTTTTGTAATATTTGCACATCCATATTCACAGCAGCAGTGTTCCCAATAGCCCCAAACTGGAAACAACCCAACTATCCATCCACAGATGAATGGATAAACAAAACATGATATATACATACAATGGAATATTATTCAGCTTTTAAAAAGGAAATTCTGGTACATGATGCAACATAGATGAACCTTGAAGATATTATGCTAAGTGAAATAAGTCAGTCACAAAAGGACAAATAGAGTAAGGTTCTATTTATATGAGGTGCCTAGAGTAGTCAGATCCATAGACACAGAAAGGAAAATGGTGCTTGCCAGAGCCTAGGGGAGAGAGAAATGGAGAACTGTTGTTTAATAGACACTGAGTTTTAATTCGGGAAGATAAAAAAGTTCCAGAGACAATTGGTGCTAATGGTTGCACAGCAGTGTGAATATACTTCATGCCGCAGAATTGTACACTTAAAAACAATTAAAATAGCCAATGTTGTGTTCTGCATATTTTACCATATTAAAACCAATTGAGGTGGTTCAGTCAGTTAGGCGTCCATCTCTTGATTTCAGCTCGGGTCATGATCTCAGGGTTGTGAGATCAGCCCTGTTTCCATTGGGCTCCATGGCACTCAGCGGTGAATCTGCTTGAGATTCTGTCTCTCCCTCTGCCCCTCCTCCTGCTCATACTCTCTCTCCTTCTCTAAAATAAATACATCTTTTTAAAAACCCAATTCAGTGAAATGAGGTAAGAAGCAAAATTCAAGTCCAGTTCTGATGGAGTCCTGAGGTAGTGTTCTATACCATCCAGCCTATCTTGATTATGCAGTTGCTGCCTTCGTTCCGTCTTGTGCTGGATTCCTTTTTAGATGCATGCCTTCCCTTAAATGGGATAGACTCATCCTCTTCTGGCCCACATAAAATGGAGACCAGTTCTACTGCTCATCAAACCCAAAATGACAAGGGGGTTTATGAGATCATTCCATACATCCCACGTCTTTATTTGTACCAGGAGACAAACTCAGGCCAACTCTTGTCCATTTTGTTCTGCTGAATCAGGGAAATTGCATCTCCCTCATGGTGTATGATCACACTGTTAGAGCCCCAGGTAGTGGGACAGCATGCCAGAAGTCTCTCTGTTTCTCGCCTTCTCTCTCATATTTGGCATGTAACCAGGAGCTCGAGCGTTTTCAAAGATGGGTGAAAGCTCGGTGACCCGAGCCAGTTTTCAAAGCTCGGTGACCCGAGCCAATCCAAAGATTTAGTTGACAACTCTTAGAAACCAGAGAGGATGATTGCTGCAGAGTCGGACTCCAGAAACCCAGTGCCTGAAGATGAATCCCCTGAGAAAATGGGAGGTGTGGTCAAAAACAGACATAATGAAGAATGAGAGGTAGGTAGAGCAGTCCAAGGACCACAGAAAAAGCACTGAACTGGAACTGAGTGGCCGGGGGTCAAGTCCTGCTCTTTGACCTTGGGCACATCTCTTCACCTCTCGACACCCTAGGAGCTTTACTTGTAAAATGAACACATCACTCTGCAGGGTTATGATGCATAGTAAACAGGATGACAAAATATAAGCTGTAGATGTGGTATAGGCACTCCCAAATGTTACTTCCCCTCCTTTGGACATGCTATCAAAAGGTGGTCCATTTCTACAGCCTATATGGGTCTCCCCTTGACACGTATTTCCGCACCTCTCCTGCGAAAGAGGACACTGTGACTTGTTCCTTGTGCGTGTCACCATCTTGTTAAATGCTTACTGTGTCCTGGGTATTGGGCTGCCTGCACAACTTTGATCTCATTCTAGCCTTTACTTCTGATGCCTAAATTGCTTTTGGGACTTTCCTCCGACTTCTTTTAAGTCCATCTTGTCTTATGGGTTTTGGACCATACTTTGGGGGAAGAATCATTGCTAAAACCCTGACTAGAGCTAGGTGGTACCAGATGTTGCTTGCAGGTGTATCAGAGGTTGTGCTTTCCTTATTCACCTCAGTGGGCTTGTATTCTGAATTTTCCTGCTACTTGCTATTCTCAGTTATCTGCTGAGGGGATCACATGGAGTGGGGGATAGCCAGGGCCTTGAAAGTCCCACAAACTAATCATTTAATTTTGTCACATGATTACAACTCGCCCTTGAAGGTTTCCTTAAATCTTCACAGGATAATTTTTTTAATTTACATTTGAAAAGCATTTGTCCTTTTTTTTTTAAAGAGAGAGAGACAGAGAGAGCCAGGGAAGGAAGGGACAGAAAGAGAGGGAGCAAGAATCATAAGTAGGCTCCATGCCCAGTGTGGAGCCAAACATGGGGCTCAACCTCATGACCTTGAGATCATGACTTGAGCTGCAATCAAGAGTCAGATGCTCAAGCCACTGAGCCACCCGGGCACCCTAAGCATTTACCCTTTTGAGGAGAAAAGAGTCAGTAGATGATATTTATTCCCCTTTATGTCACATAACGGGGGTAGGGATTTTAAATGTGAAGAGGTTCTTTGAGATCATTTGGTTCAGAGGTGATGAATTTAAATGCCCACCCAGACCAGGAAGGGACAGTGAATGAGTGACACCAGTCAGGATAGTGAAGCAGGGGGGCCAAGCTCCATCTAAAGGGAAAGTTGCTTCTGAGGTCCCAAGATTGATGCCCTCTGCGATCAAAGAAGGCTCTCATACATCCAGATTTTAATGTATTAGCAATTAAGCTTTAAAAAATATTATTCTTGGCACTAAATATAAGTGTTTAAAAAAATACTGTGTAGGCCAAACATAGCATGTTGGCACACCCCATGGGCTACCAGTTTACAATTTCAAACTTTGCCCAAACCTGTCATTTTATGAGGGTCCAGGAAATAGAACTGAATGGCCCAACATTGCACCAGATCCTTCTGGCAGAACTGGAATGAGAACCCAGATCTGAGGCGGAGCCAGATCTATCCACACCTCCAGATGTATGGCCCTGATGGTCCCTTCATCCCATTCAAGAAGAGTGTGAGATGAAGAAAGAGAGAGCAAGTCACATTTACAATGGAACAGCAAAACAGTCACTATGATAGGAAATGGGATCACTTTCTCAAAACTTTGTCAACCCAACACATTTTTGCTGAACAAATGCAGTCTACTAACCCCATACTTAGCCCGGGGACCCCATGAGGGAAAGGCAGGAAAGGTTCTCACTTGGTGGACATCTCTCTTTAAAGAGAAAGATATTCAAGTGTTTAAGCAGTTGTAAAATGATGTGATAGAGCTGAAAGTGGACCTTGAAAGGATTTGTGGGACTGCAGTGGTGGGACGCTAAGCCCTCCTGCTGGCCACAAGCCTGATGAATGGAGTTCCAATCAGGGATTGATGGATGACAAGGAGGACAGCATTCTCTGGAGCCTGCAACCCCGACACCCCAACGGTGGCATTTTAGTAAATCCTAGCTTTGATTATTAGGAAGAGGCGTTCCTCCCAGTTTATTTCCAGCCTTCCTGTCATTACATACATTGGAGAAACTGAAAGCCTATTTGTTGGGTTTGGTGTTGGGGGAACTCAGTCTTCAAATAGCATTCAAAGTGCTATCATGGTTGACAGCTTTTTGGAAGCACAGACTTTGGAGCCAAACTCTTGGTGTGTGATTCCTAACTCTGGTACTTACTAGTCGTGTGTTCTTCAGTAAGCTACTTAAGTTCTCTATGTTCATTTTTCTCCTGATAAAGTGGGAAGCATTATAGAACCACTTACAGGGTTGTTATGAGACTTAAATTGTAAAAATCTCAAAGAGCACTTAAAACAGTACCTGGCATCTGGCAAGCATTTCATATACTCACTAATATAACTATTAGGGAGATGAGATTCAGTGATCTTTAAAGTCTTAGATTCCACTTCTTCCAGGAAGCCTTCTGGGATCCCTTGATATAAACACACACTGAGAATCCTCTGTGCCCTAGACACTACATGGCACGTGGGCACATACCATGACTGTCTTCATCACTTACTCCCAGCATGTCTAGCATGAAAACTGGTGCGCAGAAAGTGTTTGATGCTGTGCCCCTTCTAGGAATGATGGTGAACACTATATGAGCTCCCCAGTACAACCTCTTTGATAACTTAGCACTGTTCCCCACCCCTGATATCCTGAGAGTCTAATTCCCCTCCTGTGACCCCCTCTTTCCTTCCAGATATCTCTCCCTCCCTCCCACACCCTCCTTCTTTTCCTCCCTCCCTCCGTTTCACCTCCCATCAGTTCTGGAATTGGTCCCTGCTTCATTAGGCATGTGCTCACTTTGAAGCCATGGCTACACATGGCCACACAAACTCTGGCATCCAGGCCTCCAATCATCCAGAGCCTTGGTGACCTGACAACAAAACATCTGGGCAACTGACTCATCTTAGTTTTCTTTTTATCCACATGGTTTGGCACTATTCAGGCACTGCCTGGAGGTTGGGCACTGAAGCCTTGATGCCGTGACAATTTTCGTCTGGTCTCTTGAAATCATCAAGGGCTTGTATACATGGGCAAGGCTTTTTTAATCAGGGACCAGCTGGTTGTGGTGGGGGATCTATTTGTCGCACCCACTATTAATTAGTAACATTTTGAAAGCAGAACAAGCAAAGGGAAGAAGGAAAGTTTATGGCTGGGAGGGAAAATTGGAAACCATGTGTAAAAACGGTGGGCAATGAGTGTTGGATCAACATGGCATGACTGAAGATTCTCAGGTGGAAGACACATATTTCTTCCCTGTGGCTTGAGAGAGGGAAGCCGTGATCAGAAGTGTCAGGGGAGATGATTTAGATGAATTCAGATGTTGTCCGTTCAACAAGAGGGACTGAATCAGAAGATGTTCTTTGGTTGTTGTTGTTTTCAACAAACATTTAGTAAACACCTAGGTGTTCTGGGTCAGCCCCTGAGGAAGATATGCAGTAAGCAGCCATAAAGCAGAGTTGTGGCTCATGAGATTGTAGTCAAATGCGGGGGGAAATGACACAAAATCAGAAAGTCCCGCTAAAGTGGTGTTTAAGTGCAGTGGTGCATGTGGGCCCAATGGGAGCCGAGCAGCAGGGTACCTTTTGGGGGTTTCAAACCGGCTTCTACCACCTCCTTGTGAGGTGATCTTGAAATCCCATAACCTACTCAACTTGATGGTAGAGAACCAGGAAGGATTTAACATAGGCAACAGCATTTCGCAGATTGAAAATTGATTTATGGGTGTTAATGTCCACCCTTCAATGGGTCCATATCCACACAGGGCTGTCTCTTAAGTGATTGTGCTCCTGGTCATTGGAAACATTTAAGGAGGCCAGATGGCTTCCTGGATAAGGAACATTTAGAGGGAGAGTTCTGCATTGGGAAATACCTGAGGACTCTTATTTACAGCATTTAAGACTGGTGAATTTGATTCTTGCTCTAGAACATAGACTGTGCTGGAGTCAGGAAACTTATCAGCCATCGGGCACTGAAGAGTAGTAATCCACCCCAGCCAGTGGGACTGGGGGGCCATACCTGACCCTGTCCTGGCCTTGGTTTCCCTATTAACAATATACACCTAGGCCACATGCAAGGACTAGGAGTGAGTTCCTCCTCCTCCCTCTCCTGTGCCCCTTACTCTATAGTTTGTTCTTCTAAAATTTTGCAACTCCTGCTGTTTCGTTCTTCTCCTATCACCAGGTTCCACTGACCTTAATTCCTAGACATATTTGAATCATTCAGCAGTCATTAGCTTTCTGCAGGACTCACCATCCCTCATATTAGTCCCCTGGCCTCTAGCAACCGCCAAGGTGTCCTTTCTTCAACCAACAGCCAGACTGATCTTTTAAAAACGCAGATTTCATAATAGCAATCTCTTATATAAAACCATTTATTGTCTCCTGCTCGCTTTAATATCAGGTCCAAGTTTGCTGAATGTCTCACAGGGGCACTTCTCCAGCTTTTGGGTCAATGTGCATGTACACTAGGCAGCCAAACCAACTGCACCTTTCAAATTAGCTATCTCAGACCTTCCACAGGACCTTTGCATATGCTGTTCCCTCTGCCTGGAAATGCCAATTCTGTCTCTATATGATTAAAATTATATTTTCTTCTTCTTTGAAATTTTTTCTAAGTTTTGCCCTGTCCACCCCTCATCTAAATTAGGATTAATCATTTGTCCCTAGAGGCCCCACAATACTCCATATGCACCTCTAGCAGAATAGTTTTAATGCTTTGTACTCATTTCTTCACAAAATTGTCTTCCTCTCGAAACTGAAATCTTTGAGGGCCAGGACTGCATCCCAGTCACATGGCACACAGTATTTTTAAATTCATAAATTGATATGACCCAGATTACCAGTTGGTGTTAAGAAAAAAAAAATCAGCAAATTTATATATTCATTCTTAGGCTCTTTCATTCTTTAAGAAGTTCCAGGCACTGAGCATTGAGCCGGAGATAAAAATCAAGCAACTTTTAAGATTTACCCTCACTCCTCAAGTAGCTCACAATCTCCGGACAGGAGCCTGCTAATTAGACATATAATTAGTGTCATCATGGAGATCTGAAGAATAATCAAGTGAGGTGAGATTTTTCATTTTCCTCTGCCACCTGGGGACACGGAGAGCATAACTACCAGAGGCCATATCGTGAACAAAACACTTCTTCAAGCAGGAGATAGTCCCATTCATGTTTCTGTGGGACAACAGCACAGACTAAGGATGAGCTGTTGACCGCTAACAAAATCGCACCACCCCCATCAAGGTTCAGATGGTGGCCACGGGGCAGCAGCCTGTGCTCCCATCCTCGGTGGAGGCTACCAGCCGGTAGTGGTCTGTCCCACTGGTGACCCTATCACCACGAAGGAGGAAGATTCAAAGAGCAGGTTCAGTCTTTGATGGGTCACCATCTGGAGCTGTCAGACTTCTTTCCCCCAGGAAACAAAGGTGTTGTTTGGAGTTTATTAATCCAGAAAAATAACAACAACAAAAGTATATAATTACCTCAGATTTTATCTGGGTGAGGTGAGAGTTGCAGTACCATGGATAACCTTCCTGAGAACATGACCATTCCTTGGGAAAAAATGCAAAGGGCATAAATAGTCACCCTTCAAGGACAAGGGATACTAATGAGTACTTTTAAAATGGCATGTTAGTCTGCATGGCAACCTTTCTTCTGTGGGGTAGGGGTATATGACTCCTTGGATTGGAATTGCATCATATTCAGAAATCATGGGATTCTTCATGGTGCCATTGTTAAGGTTGACAGCCTGTTGGGGTTTTTCATAGTCCTAAAAAAATTGTAGGCTTTATGAAGTGTTTCATTACCACATCCCACCCATTAGATTCAGTTGAACTAGTGCTATGCACAGGAATTATGACAGAGGGGACTGGGCACTTATGTAGGACTCAGGAGACCTAGATTCTTATCCCAGTAAAGCCCAGAGTGAGTTGACACCCACCTCTGTCCTTTTATCACCAAAATGGGTATGGGAGCTACTGGGCAAGATAGGCTTCTTTCTAGTCCTATTTCTCTTGGCATATATATTTCCCTGGATTTTATTAACTCAGCTGCTTCTCTCCCAATAATAATATTACAGTAGAATATTATGAAGAATTCTTCATAGAAGTTTCATTAGAACATCAAAATTTCTGTATCGGTGAGAAAGAGATCTATAGCTCTAGGTTGTCTGGCACTTTTAAAGACTCTGTAGTCAATCTTGGGGAGGTCTGATGTTCACTGAAGTATTTGTAATGTTCCAGAAAGTGCTGACAACACATCAGGCAGGTCATAGAAAACATTCATTACACAACTACCATGACTGTAAAGAATCAAATCAAATTAGTGCACTAATTGTACTTAAGTGGTCTAGGTGTCAGGGTGGCCTGGATCAATCCCCAGATTGTTAATACCAGTAATAATAAAAAGAGCTATCTGGCTCTATATTATGTCCAGAAAACCTTTAAATTTGCACACGGCATTTCTTAGTGGGTACAGAGTGCATATTTCTCAGGGTTGAGTCCTCCTCAGATGGATACTAGCTCTGTGGCTTCGAGGGACAATGGTTGTGAGGCTTACAGCATGGCGTCTGGTATAAAGTGAGCTCCAGGAGTGTGGGAGTAATTGTTGTTGTTCCATGAGACCAGGGGTAGCACAGCAGGAATAGCTAGATCTGGGCCCCGAGTGGCACCTTTACCAAGTCTGCATTAGAGAAGAGGGCAGTAGGGAAAGGAGAAGGAGAAGTGGAAGGGGAAGGAAGGAAGGGAAAGGACTGAGTCCTGTGGCATTCGTTGTCTGTGCTTCTAGGGAAGCAGAATTTCATTCTTCAGATCTGAATGTCAGCACCAAAGGCAAAGGTTCTTTTCCCATTATCAAACTAATATCGAGCATCCCTGAGAACAGGGGGAGAAAGGACAGGCTTGTATTTATAGCCTGAGCAAGTATGATGCCTGGGCAGGGAGTTTCAGAGCTATGGTAGTGGACAGACACATCAAGGAGGTGTCTCAGTTTCTTTCCTGGATGACTGGTATAGCAGACACACGTGATACGGCACAGAGAGAATGACAGCTAGAAATGCAAAATTTATCCATATACTTACGTCAGATCCTAACTTCCCAGGTTATATTCCCTAGTCCCTCAAGAATCTGAAATTTAAGACAGAGAAAGTTCCAATGAAAATAGAGACTGTCATTTCTCTTTTTCCATCATGAAATATAGACTGAGGATGAATGAGTCCACTTGGATAGAATGGGACCCCTTGGAACAAATATCTGTGGTTGGAATTGCTCCTTTAAAAGTTGTGTAACTCTATCATTCCATGGGTTCCAAGCATTGGCAATAGGCTGGGTGTGGCATGAGACACAGACACTTAACGCAAACAGCCACGTCTCGAAGCACGTACTCAGGACCGGGCACCCTGCCAGGGCTTTGAATGAACAATCTCATCCGTGCTACACAGTAACACCGTGAAGGAGGTGATTTTAAGCCTATTTACAGATGAGGAAACGAGGAAACGGAGACCGAGAGGGAGAGGTGAGGTAATTTGCCCAGGGGCATGCATCTTGTAAGTGACAGAGCCAGGAATTACACCCATGCTGGCTTCCAAGACCTCTTCCTAGTCCTTATGTCGTATTTGGCCAGGAGGGCATTTATGTAAGACCGCAAAGCCAAGGAGCTGCTTCTGCAGGGGTACTCCTTTGTGCAGGCACTTTGGGTGCCTCAGTCAGCTCATCTTTAGAAGCATGCTCTGTAAGTGAAGAGGGCTTGCTGCTTCCATTTCTCGGATGGTGAAACCGAGGTGCGGAGGGATCGAGTGACTGTCAGGTGGGTAACAGTGGGACCACTTGCGCCAGTGTTCGAGGACATCTTTGCCAGGAGTCAGCCTTGACGTTGAGCTAGTGGGGTCTGTCTTCTTCTTCTGATGTCTGACATGGACACATTAGCAGAGAGCAGTTGGGAGCAAAGTGGCTGTGGTCTGTTGGCTTTGGCTGAAGCCCTCACACAACCTCCAGTGAGTCGCCTGACCTCTCCTGGAGAGCCTCAGGCTCCCCATCTGGAAAGTGGGACTAATCATGGTGCTGACTTCAAATGGGTGACAGGAAGATTTGATGAGTCAAAGCTTCACAGAGTGCATTGTCTTAGCACCTAGAAATTTCAGTTATTATATCCTCATCGTTGCTGTTGTGTTTTACTGTTTGGCAATGATAGGGGCCTGTATTAGCCAAGATGGAGTAGCTCAGGGATCAAGGTGTACGTGAGAAACCCGGGATCACCGCCTCTTGGCTATTTTATTCCACAACAACCCCTGGGCGCTCTGAGCTTCAAACTCCTCCTTTCTCACCTGAGGGCAGTAAAAGACCCCCGTCCGCTCACCCACTTTGCAGGGACGTCCCAAGTCTCAAATGAGACCATGCAAAGGAAAACCTCTTTGCAAACTCTGAAGGGGACTGAGTACAGAAAGAACCAGTGTTTCTAATTCAGTATTGTCCTCTTTTTCATATCTAGAATTTCGACACAGATATCACCCCACTGTAAAAGGAGAAGCCAAACAGGACAGACAAAGCAAAAGTCCCCTTGAGTCATCCCTGTCTGTGTGCCCGGGGCTCTCTTGATCTCTTCTCCCAGAGGTCACTCAGTATGCACCATCCCAACCTGTTTCTATCACACTTGTTTTGTTTTCTTGTTATGTAATGTTTCACCTTTCCAATGAGCTATGCACCAGAATGGCTGAAGACTGCCTTCAGAACCCAGACTGCCTGAGTTTGAATTATCCTGCTCTCATATTTTAACAACGTGGCTAGATTGTTTCTTCTTTCTGGGTCTCAGTGTCTTCTTCTGTTACGTGTGGGCAGTAATGGTATCCAACTCGGGACTTTGTTGTGAGGATTTGAACAGGTTACTGCGGCGATGGTGTGAACAGCCCTTGCCACCTGAGATTCTCCAGGTCACTGGTGTTATGAGACAGGCAAGCTCATAAACACATGTGTCAGAGTTGAATCTTTGGCTCTTGGCTAGTGCCTGGTACTCCATGGGCAACCGATAGGTATTCCTGAATGTGTGAAATAATTCTACATTCATTTTTCTCTGGTGAAGCTGTGAAGGAGTGGGGAAAGCTCAGTAGAAAGACTACTGAACTGAGAGGAGCTCGCACTACTTGTGCCTTCTCTCTGCACCACACTAGCCCTTTATGCTCAGTCCATATTGTCTCATTTAAGCCACAAAGAAAACCTACAGAGTAGATCTGACAATCGCTGGCCTCCTTTTCTTGGTGAGGGGACTATAAAGCACAAGCTGGCTAAGTCTCCTGCACACGATCATGCCCTAAGGATTCCAGCCCAGCCTGTGTGCGCTCACCCAGAGCATTCCTTTCTCCTCAACCTTGCTTCTCTCTCCAAAGAGTTTGTTCACTGGCTTCTCCCGAGACACTATGTGTCTCGGGCCGGTAACAATTACCCAGTGGTTCCCCTGCTTATCTTTCTTGGCTGACAGTACTCGTGCACCCAAATGATCAATGGAATGATGCAGGCAGGACATGAAGATGAGTTAATATTTCCTTTGAGGCTAGATGTGCCGGAGTAGTCTGGACAGTTTCAGAAAGGCATGGAGACTGGTGGCTTGAAAGCTGGCTGGCCAGGTCAGGCTACTGTCCAGAGAATCATTCTTAACTTTACAATCCACTTGAGCCCAGGCGCTGACCTGCCATTCTGACCTGTGGCAAACAGTAATGTGAAGTGAGTCCAGAGTCCTGATGAGAATCCCGGAAGGATGGAGTGGGAGGAACTGCCAGGGGGCACATCATCCAATTGGTTCTTAGCAGGATTCACCCTGGGATCAGGAATGATGACGATCAACCTTCTGAGCTCAGATGTAAATTATCCACCTGGGGTGATGTTCAGAATTGTTTAACAACTGCTAGGTCGCAGATAGCAGGCAAGCAGAAAGACCGTTGGCCCTAGAAGATAGAATGGACAATTGTCCTAGAGCCCAGCTCTGCCAGGGTGTATCCGTCAGCTGTCAGACCCAGTGCTGAGTGGTTCTCTACTTCTCCAATTTTGACAGGTTCTCAAAGGGAGAAGGGGTGAGTGCTTATCCAAGGCAGCACAGGAGCTGAGTAGCCCAAGTGAGGACAGAGGTGGATCTTGGCCCCGGCAAGAGCTCCTCACCTGTCAAGTCTACCTCCTGGTCCTTACTGAACACCACAGCAACACAGGCAAGTGGAAATGGGTCATGTCTTTACCTGACACTGTCCACTTCTCTGTAGGCACCCACAGCTCTCCACATCTCTTGGGACTATTGTCTCAGACTGTTGTGGCTGCTGCTGTTATTCTTCTTGATTATTGATTAACTATTTAAAATTAGTGCTTTCACCTGTGGCTCAAGTCAGTCCATGTCTGTCTTCTCCTAGAACTGAGTGGCATTCTCTCCCAGTGTTCATTTTACCAGAGTTGCCCATTGACTTCCGTGTGGAGGGCTGGCCCCTGCTGGTTCTCTACATCCATGAGTTTAAGGGCAGGCATGGGGCACTGCACAGTACACTTCCAGTTGTCTAGAAGGAACTTCCAATTTTCTCATTGCTCTAGCTAAGGCTAAGAATGTGGGTTCTGGGGGCACCTGAGTCAGGTAAGCATCTGACTCTTGATTTTGGATCAGGTCATGATGTCAGGGCCGTGAGATTCATCCCCACATCGGGGTCTGCGCAAGCATGGAGGCTGCTTAAGATTCTGTCTCTCTTCCTCCCTCTGCCACTCTCCACTTGTGCTCTTTCTCCCTCTCTAAAAAAATTAAAAAAAAAAAAACAACATTGGTTCTGGAGGGAGTCATACCTGATTTTTGGTTGTTAGGAACTCGTGCAGTGCTCAAAAGCTCTTTTTCTCCTCTGTAAAATGGAGGTGATCACATTACTTGCATCTTTGAGTTGTTATAAAGATTAAATGATATAATGTATAAGCACTCACCACATTAAAGCAAGCAATAAATCTCAACTATTAGTGACAAAGATAGTAATTTGAGAGTGAAAAATCATGTGAGACATCTAGGCAGACCTTGACACAATACCGGGCACATAACTGATAATTGATAAATAATTGTTGAATGAACAAGTGAAGTATCAGTATATGCAATAAGAGAGGTAGCACTATAAGAGAAAGAATGGTTTGGATGGGTGACTTTGGGAGAATCCTTTTCCTTCTGTGGGTTTCCATCTGCAAAGAGAGAGTGCTAGATATAGCAGCCTGTAAAGCACTTCATACACGCACACACACACACACACACACACATACATACATAGCGACAGGCTGGTTGGGCACATGCTGACATCATCCCCATTTGCGATCTACATGGGGTTACGTCCACGTGACATGGTGAGTCAAGGCTATGCATGATAGTGTTGGCTGAAATGGCTTGAAGAGAAGACATGAGACAGTTGTGGCAGACGGGGAGATTAGTTCTGATAGGCAGAAGGCATGAGTGATGTTTTCTGAAAGCGCCAGAACTTCCTTTCACTGGGTTTTAAGAATCCAAAGAACGCAAGTTAAGGTGAAGTGAAAGAAGCTGGGCATTATTCTGAAGGTCGCACATACCTAGGAGCTACAGAGGTCTCAAGGAGTTCATCAGATGTTCAGCTGAGCTCCTGTTCAGCAGAAACCATAGAGGGTTAACCCCATGGGGGAATCTCAAAAGGCAGAACACTCAGACCTCCTCCTCAAGATGCTTAAGATCTGGCACAGAAAAGAAGACAAGAACATAAATCCAACAATGTAGGAGAGGAAAGAAAGCTAAATAATCCTTGGGGAATGATTTATTTTAATGTTTAATAAAGAATAATGTTATGGAGAAGGTGACATTTGCACTAGCTTGGAAAAAAGCACATAAGTTAGAGTTCTGATCTGAACATATATCTTCTAGCTAGGTGATTTGGGGTAAATTGCTCCCTCTTTCTGAACTTGAATTTCCTCCGCTTTTAAAATAGACCAAGACCAACCTCATCAAGGTATGGTCAGACTACGTATTCACAGGCCCATACATAGCATAGGCAAGGTACTCAACGAGTCATATTGCTCCTAACTGGTGCAAAGGGAAGTCATCAGAAAGCATCGTTGGATTAGTTTCCCAAGAGAAGGTCTTCACTAAAGAGCAATTAATTGCACACCTTCCATCTCAGTTGGTACACACACGGCCAATTGGACAGTGATTCTACAATTTCTAGAAGAAAGAGAGTTGAAAGTGTTGGCAGTGATGTGACGCAGGCCTCTTCTCAAATAAGCCACAAGACACATTCGTTCTAGAAGTCAGTAGGAGTGTTGTCAAGTACTTTATTTTCCGTCCAGCAAACCCTGGCCCACCATTGCCCATTCCTGATTTCTCACAAAGCTTCCTCTTCCACAAGATTATGGAGATATTTTATTCCCATTTAAAACAATAGAAAGCTTACAGGTAGATTAGAGGCAGGCCAGCCAAGGGAGTTAAGAATGTGGACTTTGGAGTGAGATAGACTTAAGTTCAAATGTGCCATAAAATCCAACCTGCTGAGACTCATTTAAAAAAACAAACTAACAATGCAAAATTGGGATTAAAAAAAAAGCTACAGATGATGGTTTTGTGCATGAAATGATATATAAGCTATGTAACCACTGAAAATCTCACCTCCCATGACAAATTATAGCTAGTTATTAGAATTACTAGGATAAAAATAACCATTTATAAAATCATGTTTTGGTACAAATTTTCAAAAACACAGTTTCAGGCAGTGATCTTCATCTTCAACTAAAATTCTAAGCGAAAAACGTCTGGGGGCAGCCGCGTTGGGCAAGAAGGAGCTATTTGGCACAAGTCTGGGAATGAGGTTGGACGATGGAAGTCGCTTTTTCAGTTTCCAGTCCCAAGGCTGCAAGAAGAGTAAGAGAGGGCTCCCATTCACTTCACAGCCACCCACTTTTAGACACAAATGCTTCAAAAAAATACAAAGGAAAACACCTGGAGCCCAGCCAGAGTGGTCCCTAACCTCGTCTGCAATGCCACCTCCGGAGAATTACTTGCCCCCTTCTCCCCATGGCTTTGGAGAACAGGCAATGACTATGCCACAGACTTAATTTTTTTTTTCAGCCAGAGATTGGAGATGCTAAAAAAAAAAAAAAAAGAAAAAAAAAAGAAAAGA
This sequence comes from Spilogale gracilis, assembly GCA_004023965.1. Classification (NCBI taxonomy): domain Eukaryota; kingdom Metazoa; phylum Chordata; class Mammalia; order Carnivora; family Mephitidae; genus Spilogale; species Spilogale gracilis. The sequence goes on along the minus strand of PITA01000084.1, from coordinate 332,890 downwards.
AAAGAAAAAAGAAAAGTCAGGGTTGAAAGTTATTTTTTCTAATATGAGTTAAGAAGACACTGTAGAAAGCTGAAAGCAATGTGGATAGTTGAAGCCTACCTCTCAGTCTTCTGAAGAGAAAAGTTAAAAGTTGCCATCTGACACAGAGTAGGTGTGCAATACAGCCAGGCTGTTATTTCTGCTGGTGTCATTTTTTGCAGTTATTATCTCTGGTCTGTGTGATAAATTAATATAATCCAACTACTGTTGGGGAGGAAGTAAAGAAACTAATATTTATCTAGCACCCACTGACATATGTACTAGTCACTGTGCAACATGATATCTTCCGTCTAATTTAATCTACCAGATAACCCCATGAAATCTATATAAATGAAAAATGAGATTCAAAAGGTTAAGTGATTCTTCCTAGCCCCTGGAGCTAGAACACAGTGTGCTAGAACCAGATTGGCTGGGCTCTCCACTATTTATTTAGTCTCAGAGATTCAGGTTTTGGTTTGCTTTCTTTCTTTTTTTTTTTCCTCCTGTAAAATGGGATGATTATTGGACCTTCTCCATAGGCTTGTTATGAGCTTAAATAGAATCCTTCCTAAAAAGCATTTAAATATTGTTTGGAACCTACTGCACATTCAATAGAGGTAAACTGTTTTTAGAATTGTTCATTTAAGGGCACCTGAGTGGCTCAGTTGGTTAAGCCACTACCTTCAGCTCAGTTCATGATCCTGGAGTCCTGGGATCAAGTCCCACATCAGGCTCCCTGCTCTGCAGGGAGTCTGCTTCTCCCTCTGACCTTCTTCCCTCTCATGCTCTCTCTTACTCATTTCTCTCTCTCTCAAATAAATAAATAAAATCTTAAAAGAAGAAAAAGAATTGTTCATTTAAGCAAAGAGAAGATTTGAATTGAATTTCTTTTAACTCTGCATATACTCCATATATATAGAGTAACTGACTAGTTCTAAAGCAGCAGCTCTGTGCAAAGCACTGGGCTAAGCATCATTTGGGGAAACACAAATAGGAATGCAACAGACTCTCTGTCCCACAGGGAAAGGGAAGACCAGCAGATGTGTATTTAAGTGTGATGGTTGGGCTTGGGGATGTGCCCAGAAAAATTTAGAGGAAGTTCTCTGGGAGCCCAGAGGAGGGAGCCCTTCAAACTGGTGGAGGAGGGGTGTGGTAACAGAAAAAAAAAAAAAAAATGCTCCTGAAGATCCTTGCCCCAGGTGGGTTCTAATCTAGAAGGAAAAACAAAGCAGGACACCAGGGACAATGCAAGATCCTATCTCAGGGAGTTGCAGATTCTACCACACAGACAATGCTTGCCAAGGAATTCTAAGATGAGTGTAATCCTGGCTTGGCTTTAAGGAATTGGTGGGGCTCAGCTGGAGATGAGATGTGACACAGAGGATCCTAAAATTCAGAGCCCTGGAAAGGAAGAGAGGGTACTCATTTATTGAGCACCTACTATGTGTCATACAGCCCATTGTCCTCAAGACTGCTCTGTGATAAGGCCACTGAGATTCAGAGGAATTTAGCACCATGCTGAAGGTCATAGGAAACCAGGTCACAATGGTGTGTACTTAAAAAAAAAAAATTATTTGTTTGTCAGAGAGAGAGAACACAAGCAGGGGGAGCAGCAGGCAAAGGGAGAAGGAGATTCCCCGCTGAGTAAGGAGTCCCATGTGGGACTCGATTTCAGTACCCTGGGATCATGACCAGGGCCAAGGAAGATGCTTAACCAACTGAGCCACCCAGTCGTCCCTGTTTATACTTTTTGATGTGTATGTGAACCACTCTCACTCATTCAAACCCCTCCCAAAGATTAGGATGCCACTTAGATGTTACTCCCCTAACTTCCCACACACCGTCCCTGGCAAATATCTTGCTTTTAATTATTACCAAATAAAAAAAATAATGAAGGCATGGCTCCTGAGAGAAACAGAATTATTTTTGTTCTAAAAAGTAATTTTTAGGACAAAACTACCCCCCCAAACAAGGAACTCCTTAGATGGGAGTTGGGATGGAATTGACTAAATATGGGATGATCCAGTGAAAACTACTGGCATACTCTAATAATTGCGGGCTCCATTACATTTCAGATTTGGAAGTGATCTTAGGTATCTTCAACTCTTGTTCTTTCATTTTCCATAAGAGCAAACAGATCAAAGGTCCACACAGGTCAGAATTAGAACCTGAATCCCCTAACTGTAGGATGATTGCTCTTTGACTATGAAAGTCCCCTAACTGTAGGATGATTGCTCTTTGACTCAAAGGACAGGGAACAAATCCTTGAAAGACCAAGGGATGGAGTAAAAGAGGGATAGTGGCAGGTGATATGTTATGTATCTCATAGAAATAAATAAGAATGGCCTGCATCAACTGGTGATTAGGGTGGGTCATAAGCCAAGGGTTACAATTCATTCAGTCCTATTCACTCAATTAAAAGGAAACACATACATACACGCATGTATAAAATCAAACTGGCTTCTGAGACAGATGTGATATAATAGTAAATGTGTGCTCAATAAAAAGGCCGGTGAAAGGCTTTGCCACTTGCTCCAAAGCACTTAGGGACTGAAGTCAAGAAGCTCAGGAGCTGTGATACATAATTTGTCCCTTCATCTTCATGTCTGCCACAGGAGAGAAATGAACACTTGGCCTCCTGGGTTTTCATTTGTCTTTAAGAACCTAAGGGCACTTGGTACTGGACAATAGCAGTGGATTAAACGGTATTCACATAGCATGCTTACCGTTTACAAAGTATTACACCCCAGAGCATATTTTGTTCTCAAAATGCATTTGTGAGATATTCCCATTTTAAAGGTAAAGAAATGGAAGGCTCCTGAAGCAAAGTGGTTCATGCAGGGCATGGCCCTGACACGTGCTGGAGTGACTGGAGGCTTAGGACTGTAACTCTTGTGTTATGACTCTTTGTGGGAAAGTTGACAAAGTCACAAATGTCTAAGAATATTCCAAACTATTGTATACAATAACTTAGAAGCCGCTTGAAGAAGTACAGTTTTCCAATGCCTGATCGCTACAGTTAAAGTGAATTTATAGTCATGTTCCAACCTCTGTTGGGGAAAGAGGGGGATTTTGCAGGATGTAATTTATGGAGTTCAACATAGATATTTTTTTCTTTTCTTTTTTTATTGAATGCCAACCTCATGACTTTCATAGATGCCTTGGAATTGCAGAAAGTGAATGATTTGCTCAGGCAAATTCCGTTATCTATGGCATTGTACCCCCAAAGACCTTTTCCTTTCAGCCTGGAAACACATTTAATATAATGCCATTTTCATTTCATAACTGGAGAAACCAAGTTCAAACATTTTTGGCCTTAGACCATATGGCAAGTACTTCCCAAACCAAGAAATTGTGAATCTGGGATCTCCTGTTTTCTGAATAATGCCATAATCCCTGCATACCACATTACGGCTTTTATAGAGGGGATGTCTGAGTCATTTGCTCATTCTACAAATCTGCATGCTTTCACCAACACATATTCTCCACTGGTGCTTACTCTCCCTGAAGTGTACAGGAATGATCCCAGCTCTCCGGAAGGACCGGGAGCTGCCACAGGAGTGTGTGGGGAGGAAAGTCCCCAGTCAATGGAGCAAATTTCACCTCACACAGATTTTTATCATGACATTATTTGGACATACTGGTAATTAATAATTAGTAATCCACCACTGCTAACTCATTTTGACTTATTAAACACTTGGAAGAAAAAAAAAAAGAACTGTTTTGCCATAAGGGGGAGCTTTTGAGTTCCATAAGGGGGGGGAGGAGAACAAAAATATATTACATATATGTCCCAGTTCAAAACAGATCCAGAAAGCAGCAAATGGTCCGATCTTTACCTGTGACTTGAGCACTGTAGAGAACCTGAACTTCTTAGGTTGAAAAAAAGCAGGCAAATTAATATCTTTCTCTCATTTTTTGATAGAAAACTATGATAATTTCTAACAGCCAATAGAATATTTTTAAGAGTATTCAGGAGTATTAGAGATCTAGTTGTGCTGAGTGTAAGCTTCGGAAAGGCAAATGCCTTGGAAAATGCCTTTCCCTTGGTTGTTCCTGATGATTCCGTAAGGATTTTGGAGACAACATTTGGACTAGCTGAAGCCAGCAACACTGGGGGCTCAGGAAAGGGAGGGGGGTGTTCACTGCATAACTTTAAGGGAATTCTGAGAAGGAAAAGGATAAGGAAGGCAAAAGACAGAGGGGAAGGAGGAAGGAAAGAGGGAGAGAAAGGGAGTGGAGAGGGAGAAAAGGAGAGGGAGAGAGGGAGGGAGAGAGACAGATGAGAGAGAGGGAGAGAGACAGTATTACAAAAAATTCAGAGAATCAAGTTTCAAGACCCTTTCTGTGCTATAGAGAAGGATGAGGTTTACCAGCAAAGTGCAAAGGGGATCCTGAGCGAAGAGAGAGATTTTTCTCCCGCCGGGAGGAGAAAAAAATAATAATAAGGGGTCGGGGTGGTGAATGGGGGAGAAAGCAAGCAAAACAAAACAAAAACAGGAATGTGTGTTTTGAGCAGGAATGAAAGCTGGAAGGACCGAAAGGGGGTGTGTACAGAATTTCATTAAATTGTTACTTTAAGATTGTCTTCTAAAAAAAAAAAAAAAAAAAAAAAAGGAGGGGGTGGAGAAGCGGGAGCGAAGGAGGCAAACGGCGAAGTGGAGGAAGGCTGGGTAGCTCGGCCTCTCCAAACTGATTGATTAGTCATGATCCCCGCAGTTTTAACAGGGACTCATTCAATTGGGAAGGTGGAGCGCTCGGGAGCAGATTAGCATACGCTTGTTTACTCATCTTCTGAGGGCTTTTTTTCCCCCCTCTTTCCTTTCATTTTGTGAAGAAGGAGGGAGGGGAGGGGGGACTGAGGGGGAGAGAAGGGGGCTGTGGCTTGTGTTATAAAGGACGCAAAAAATAAATAAATTAGAGCATCTTTTGGGGGGGAGGGAATTCAGCGGATCAGTGTCTTAGAGGAGCCTTTTTTTTTTTTTTGAAGACGAGAAATCATATAAAATAAAA
>PITA01000084.1:264425-327759 GCA_004023965.1 Spilogale gracilis | reverse complement strand
AAGGGGGGGCTCGCCCAAGAAGGGTGAAGAAGCGAAGAAAGTCGAGGCGCCGAGGCTCCCAAAGCTGGCAGCTCCGGGCGGCGGTGCAGGGGCGAAGGGGGGGCGGGGGGGACCGTCGGACATGCGGCTCTGGAGTTGGGTGCTGCGCCTGGGGCTGCTGAGCGCCGCGCTGGGCTGCGGGCTGGCCGAGCGCTCCCGCCGGGCCCGGAAAGATCCGCGGGCCGGCCGCCCCCCGCGCCCCGCCGCCGGCCCGGCCACCTGCGCCACCCGGGCGGCCCGCGGCCGCCGCGCCTCGCCGCCGCCGCCGCCGCCGCCGCCGCCGGGCGGTGCCTGGGAAGCGGTGCGCGTCCCCCGGCGGCGGCAGCAGCGGGAGGCGAGGGGCGCCGCCGAGGAGCCGAGCCCGCCGAGCCGGGCGCTCTATTTCAGCGGGCGAGGCGAGCAGCTGCGCCTCCGGGCCGACCTCGAGCTGCCCCGGGACGCGTTCACGCTGCAAGTGTGGCTGCGAGCGGAGGGGGGCCAGAGGTCTCCAGCGGTGATCACAGGTAGGCGAGGGCGCCCCGGCGGGTGCCTGGGCTCGGGTGGCGGGCCGGTTGGGGGCTTGCGGGTGTGTCTGGGCGGAGATGCCCAGGCTGGAGGCACCGAGCACGCGGGGAGCTGCAAGCCTCACTTTGCCCCATCTGCGGAATGGGCACACTGGGAAGGCTTCTTGCCTAGCCCCTGGGCGTGGGGGGGGGGTGACTCGGGGAGCGCTCCTAGCCGCCTGAGACCCGCAGGCAGTGAGGGCTGGTCCCTGGGGAGCTTTGTGCCCATACATCATATATTATAGTTGAGATGGTTGGAGGGACCCTCTCTGTTTGGGAGGGAGGGGAGGATGACCCAATAGGGATGCATGTGAAAAGAGGCCAGGAGACTGTTGATTTCTTTGACTTTTTGATGGCGGTGAGTCCTTCCCCGCCCCCGCATTTGGGCCCTTTACCCTGAACGCCTGCAATAACAGGGTTGTAGTGATCAGAAGACTTAGAAGTCCTCGAAGTGCCCCAAAGTTACATTCTGCTTGATACCTGCCTGTGGGATGCTCCCCTGCCACACACACACATGCACACACACACCCTGCCATCCCATGCCCTGGCTTTTAAAGCCTGCTGCCTGTCACTTAGGCTGGGGCAAGACCTTCCCAACACACACCCAGCCAGTCTTCTCCGGACTCTGCTGCGAATCGGGGCACTTTCCTCATTTGGGACTTTTACAAGCCCCATGAATTTGAGTTCTCCCTCCTCACCCTCCCCTTCCCTGTTCCACAGCAAAACACATAGTGAAACCGGACACTTTGTGAGGGTTGCAAACCTTAGAAATGCTCCAACATTAATTTTTCCCCCTCTAAATGAATCTGTGGCAATGCCTTTAATACAACTGGGGGGCAGAGGCAGGGGGCGGCGCTGGAGGAGAGAAGGAAAGTTTTGCCTCTTCCGACTGAGACTGGGAGATTCCCTTCCTGCACAATCTTGCTGTGTCCTAGGACATCTTAAAGTAGGAGTAGGGGTTCCCCCTTCGATGCAGCCAGGAAACATGTGGAGGCAGTTCGCGATCCCACCCCCTTACACACACACTTTCTTCGAAGGGAAAGCTGTGAGTTCTTCCAGCAGTTCTGCCTCCGCATGCCTCCGCTCTTCTCCTTCCATTAAGCCCATTTCGGGGGACCCAAACTCTGCTGCTATACCAAGAATCTACCCCCAAAACGCCAGGTCTCCGGATCCCAAACCAAGAGCAAGACAGTGATTTTCCCCCACATCTGACGTCATCACATGCTTTTTTTCCGCCCTCTCTGACCCCCTCCCCCAACCCAAGAAGGAGAGGGAAACAGCTCATTCATTATCGATCCTAGGCACCTGAAGTGGGAAATACTGTAGAATAGAGGTAAAGTGTTATTTATAATAATGATGATGATAATTCAGGGCTATGCTATGTTTACTTCTGTTTCGGAACATGGGAAAAGCATAGAGCCTGCATCCTTGGAAATAATGAAAAAAATGAGTAGATCTGATTTTTCTGAGTTTACCTGTCATGCTAGTGATTTGGAATGCTTTTCCTCCAGAGGGGCGGGCCCAGGGTTATATAGGTATCATCAGTGAAAAGGTGGTAAATATGTTTTTTTAAAATATATATATATAACACCTGGGATTCCACAGGAACCTGCTTTATAAATGCCTATAATTCAGAACAAGAGCCTCTCTTCGCATGCGTTCTCTTGAGCACTCATTCACTCTCTCACACAAAGATTGTGCAGTAAAATACTTTAATTGGATGGGGGACGTTAGGTTATTATTGCTTGTATAAAATGCCTGGCCCATTTTATGTGTGGAAATAACATTCCTCTCGAAATGAAAAAAAAAAGAAGAAGAAAGAAAGAAAGAAAAGAAAAGAAAAGAAAAGAAAGAAAGAAAGAAAGAAAGAAAGAAAGAAAAGGCACTGCTGTCGTATAGTACCAGAAAGCCAGGAGCTTTTCTCCCGAGGATTCTGGTGGATTTTTTTTTCCCTCCCCTCGTTGAGTCTGAGCCAGAATTGGCGGTGTGTAAACACCTGGCCCTCAGCCAGAAAAGACTCATTCTGCGTATCCTCCACACGGTACAGACTGTTGGGCTGAAAAGAACCTGCTTCTCCTTGAATTAAAAAGCAAACAAACAGAGGTTCTTTGCAGAAGCACTTTTTTTCGGCTCCTTCCTTCATCCGTGTAAGTTCAGGCTGGGAGAGGCAGGGCCTAGGTGGGCAGCCTGGATGCGGGGCTCAGCCAGGACCTCTGGCGCCCTGTTTGCTGCCTGACCTCTGCCGGCTCCCTCTGGCTGGGCGTCGCCTTCACTTTCCTAGGAATCCCTGGTCCCCTATCTTGAGAGAGCAGGCATCTCTCAGCGGGGAGCGCGCTGCTATTTCAGGCAGAGGGTTGCTGCCTTGCTTTCAGGCCAGGCTGCCTTACATCACTCTCTGCTGCAGGATTCAATTGGGTTTCGTAAAGGTCTAATTTTACGGTGCTGTTAACCGGGTCTGTCCTCTGGCAGAGGCAGGCCTTGCGGCTGCTGGTAGGCGGGCTGTGCTCCCAGATCCGTCTGGGATGCTATTTCTGCCCGGTTCAAACTTCACTGACACCAGTTCAGAGGGGCACGCTTGGGAGAGGCAGGGGGAAGGAGGGAAGGAGCAGCGTGCTTCTGAAGCCCAGAAAACATGCCTTTTATTTTTCCAAAAGGAAAGAAGAAAATATATATATATATTAATAAATAAAAAGGGAAAGGCTGATGCAGGCAAAAATAAAGCCAAAGTTAGAAAGTGCTTGTGTCCAGGCTTCTCCCGAGGGCCCACCAATGATGGAAGGTCCTGAGGATTAAAGACTCCTTTAAGGCTACAGTGAAAAGGGGTCCCACAGGGGTTACCCCCCATTCTCTCAGTAGCCAGATAGGGAGACAGAAATGGGAGGGAGGGGTGCTGCTGCTGGCTGACACAGCTCCTGGATGGCAGGAACTGGGTTTTAGTCTCCGGCATGTAGCCTCCCAGACCTTACTGCCCGCCCCCGCCCCAAAACGACTGAGAGAACATATCTAGTCAAGAGCATCACCGCTTGTCCCTCCCAGACCCACCACCCAGGCCCAGCCTGTGCCTTCCTGCATAACACTTTGTGCTCCCTTTCAAGTCCAGGGTGGGGGGCTTTCTTCCATACTCCTTTGCTTTTGTCCCATAGCAGGCAGGATCCAGCCCCTGCCCCTCATCCCCAAAGGCCCCCTCCCCAAAACCCTCCAGTCCAAAGAAAGAGAAAGGAGAAGAAAAAGAAAACAATTTGCTCCATCGAGCAGAGGCGCAGAGCAGCCGTTAATCTTGTTAAAGTTTCTCCTGACGTGTTAGATAAGTGAAATGTGGACCCCACAAGTGCTGCCCTCCTCCCACCCCATCCCTTCATAATCCAGAATTCCTGCTCTGAACGCGAAAGGGATTTACCTGAATCCAGTCCAGCACCTCTGCTTGCCATGCTTTTTTTCTTTTGTTCCCAATGTTGGACTGTTGAGTTTTCTGGCTAGTCAGAAGAATCTTTATTTCCTCCCTTCTGCAGCCCCCACTTCCTACTACCCACCCAAAAAAGAGTGCCTGAAGTTTCCCAACTTCAGAAGTTCTGGAACAGGGAAGACGGTTTCAGGGAGTACCTCTATTAATACAGCTCTCCCCCAACTGTTGTAGTAACTTCCCGGGTCTAGAATATTGCAAGGGTTGGAAGCCAGTTTTAGCCATCAGGTTACCTGTGTGAGAATCCACCTCTGCCCCGAACTGGCTGGGTGACCTTGGGCAAGCTAGTTGACTCCTCTGGGCTTCAGCTTCATCTACAAGGTGAGGAGAGCAGGAGTACCTACTCATTACATGAGCTCACGCATGGAAAGGGCTCAGCACTGGACTTGGTGGATCATAAGTTCTCCATAAACTTCACTCTTATTATTAGATGTGATATTCCAGAAAGTTCAGTCTTATCCTTATGGACCGAGGATACTTAAAGGCAGGAAGGAAAGCAGCTCTTCCTGGATGCCTCCGAGGGGCCACACACCCGGCTAGGCACCTGCCTTGCTCCTGTACACTTCACCCTCACAAACAGCGTGGGAGGTAGGCATCACTTCCTTTATTTTACAGGTGAGGAGATGAAGTCTCAGACAGTGGAAGTGACTTAGTGCACAAACTCACAGGCCATCAGGGAGGCAGAGCCCAGGTGTGAACTTGAGTTTTAATTGCCTGTTCCCTCTTCAGAAATCTTTCTGGGGAGAGAAGAACAGCTCACATTCCCTTCGTTAGCCCTGCTGCAGAATGTCCCCACTCCTTTCTGCATTTCTGGGTGCTGACCATGCCCTTACAGATTTAAGAGGACAGAAGATGAGTCTAAATCTCATGTGGAACCCTGGGTTTGACTTAGGTCTGTTTGTCCTTTCACGCCAGATTAGGCAGACCGGCCTTGGGATATCTGTTGCTGGTTCCTTGCCGCGTAATGCGAATCCAGTCATTTTTTCATCTCTCTATGCTTTTGTTTCCTCATCTGTAAAATGGGCATAATGATCCCAGGATATTGCAGTGAAGTAAACATGCAGAAAGTACCTGGCACAGTGTCAGCTCCTGTTAGGGACTCGGTCAATAGTAACGGGATCCAGTAAGTAATCACATTCCCTTTTCCAGTTTGCAAACTTGGCCTTCAGGAAGTTGGGCCTATTTGCACTGTTAGGGTGTCCCCTCTTAAGTTACTGGGGGAGTTTATCTGGAGAAGACGGTGTATCTCAGGGGACAGTTAGACAGCCCCCCCCCCCCAGTCCCTCTCTTGCACTTTCATTTCCTCCTCTTTGACCTACTTGGATGACCTCTTGGTGGTAAGAGCCAGAGGAAGTCTAGAACCACTGGACCAATGAATAAGAAAACCAGTTAGCACTGAAGAGAGTGTGCACCCTGGGGAACAAAAGGCAGACAGTGGTCATAATGGGGTCCAGGTCACAGATCTACTGTCATATGCCTCTTGCTCCTTCCCCAGATGCCCTCAACTTCCCTTTTTCCCCAAGCAGCCATTCACATGGCTGGCTGGGGTGACGGAGTCTGCATCATCCTCACTCCTCTGCATGGAGGAGAGCAAGCTGGAGGCTCACAGGTGTGCATCGTGGGACCGAGGGTTGTGCAGTGTCAGCCCAGGCATGGACCGGGGCAAGCAGCTCATTGTGCAACAAGGAAGCCGAGGGCCAGGGTTATACAGGGGCTAAGAATTAAACTATATTCACAGCCTGTGCCCTCTCGAAGGGGCCTGGGAGACCATATCGTCCAGTAGTTCACAACCCTGGCAATACTTGGAATTATTAACCTTTCAAATATCCCAATGCCCAAGCCGTATCCCAGGGATGCTGATGTCAGGGGTCTAGGGTCCGCCTGGGTGCTGGTGTATTTCAAAGCCTTCTCAGGTAACTTGGAAGGACCACCAGTCCAGTTCACCGTCTCCTTGCTCTGCAGGAAGGGAAACAGGCCCACAGTGGAAGTAGCATTTCCCATTTACTGAGCTGATTAGTGGCTAAGACTTCAGAGCATTTTGCCTGTCTTGGTTCTGAGTTGCCACACACCAGAAAGGACCCTTTCTGCATTCGCGGTTCCCCTGCTGACCCCCAACCCCTGGGTGCCATGGCCCTGACATTCCATTTTTCCCCCGAGCCATTCTCGTGTGTGAAATTATACTCTCTCCATCAGGGGTTACCGCTAAAGTGCTGACACACCTGTAGGGAGGTAATACTGAGTTCCATGCACTTGGTTTTAAATGAAACTCTCCAGGTGGCTGGGAGGGGCGCCTCACTGAGAAGGAAAGGAAGCTCATTTCATTTCTTTTTCTTTTTCTTTTTTTAATTTTTTAATTACATTATTTTATTATTTCAGTGTTCCAAGATTCATTGTTTATGCCCTATACCCAGTGCTCATTTCATTTCTGAGGCATTCCCTACTTCGCACTGGACTAGCTCCACATTTGAGACCACTCTGAAAGCAGTAGTGGCTGTAGCTGTCTCAGAGGAAGAGGAGGAAAGATCTCCAAGTGCCCTGGGTGGGAGGACCCCATCGACAGCCGGCTTGTGCCTTGTGGACCTAAGGCCAAGATCTCAGGAATCCAGCAAATGCCTGTCTCCCCCCTCAGCTGGTCCCCTTCCTTTCTCTCACTGCCCTCTTCTCTTTCTTCTTGCTGCACAAAGGCTCTGCTTCATGCCTTGATGCACTTACTGGAAATACTTAACTGAGGACTGACCTGTGGATCTTGGCCCCTTGGCTCCTTTGAAGATCTAAAATGGGGCCTCAGGAGCTCTGAGTTCAAGTACTTAGCTTGGCCTCCCCTGAGCTGTGGGACCCGGGTCCTTAGGGGACAGAATTTCAGCTGCGGTTACATTCAGCATCTCCTGGCAAGGATTGTGACAGGAATCCAGTGAGACAAGGGTGGCAGAATCTCTTGGCCAAGATCAGAACCCAGTCCACATGTCTGCAGAAAGAGGCGGAGGAGGAGGAGGAGGAGGAGGGGCTGGAAGGTGAGAAATGTGAGGAATTTGTGTGATCAAGGTCATTCCTGGGAAGGCGCCTTCATTATCATTATTCACATTGCAAATGATAAATAGTGATCAAGTTAGCAAATCTTTTCCTGCCTGTGACCTCATTGGAGCCCTTTGATGTGGGACCTTCACAGGCCCACAGAATCCTACCACTTACTTGCTGTGTGATCTTGACAACTGCTCATTGGGCCTCCATGTTCTCAGGGTGCACAAGGAGGGGCTGGGATAGAATAGGGGCTTTCAAACTGTGCCACACAATCTTAGGGATCCCCTGGGGAGATGCTGAAGGGCCGGTTTCTGCCCTCACCCCCCACTTTCCCTTCACCTGATTCTGTGTAAACTGTGCACTTTTACAAGATTCCCATTTGAAGAATGGAACAGGGTGGAATGGACAGGGAATAGCTTGGAAGAATTATTGTTAATTCTATTCATGTGTGATAATGGTAATGTTATTATGTATACTTAAGGCCCCTAATCTGTTAGAAATGCGTGCACATTATTTATGGGTTAAACTACGTTATATCTGGTTTCTTTGTTTAAAATGCTCCAGAACAAACCAACCAGAAAAAAAGGTACAGTGGGTTTCCTGGGTGAAAGGAGGTCAGCAGACTGATAACAGTTGTTGAGAATAGGTGATAGAAACAGTGGGCTTCAATACATTTTCCGTGTGCCCCTCTAGGTGTGGTGAAGGATTTCCATAATAAAAAGTTAAAAATAAATTAAGAGTCTGAGCACCATCAGTGGCATTGAAAGTCTTCAGTCCCTGCATGTTCTGTGAGCTGATAGGCGTCCCACTGTGGGGAGGGTCAGGGACTCTCCCAAGGTCACACAAAAGGCAAATAAAAGTCCGGGTGCAGTCCAGGCTTCGGACACTAGGAGCTCCCTCTGCCCTCCTGTCTGCGCTCTCGCAAACTCAGGAGCAGGACCTTCCTGGGAGAGCTGGAGCGGAGGCTTCAGAGGGGCCCCTAGGAGAGGCTCATGGAACCTGCTGGGCAGTAAGTCATTGTGACAATCCAGAGAATATTGTGACAATACACACACGCACACACACTTATACACAGAAACACATACCCATTTCCACATATTCCTATTTCTCACTTTTCTGCCTCCTTATTTTCTCTCCATCTCCAATTGCCCTGGGAATAGTCTAGAAACTCCTCGAGCTCTGGGGGAATGATCTGCCCCTGCCAAATCTCAGAAGTTGACAGTATCAGGAAATGGGGGAAAGGAGCCTAAATTTACCAAGACCGTATTTTGTAGTGCTTGATCATAGGACACCAGAGTCAGAAGGCCTGAGTTTGATTTCCTGACTCTCCCACCTGCTAGCCGCATGACCTTGGGCAAGTTACTGAATATTGCCAAGCTTCACTTTTCCCATCTGTAAAATGCGGATAACACTGGCTCCTACTTCATGGGGTTATTTTGAAGATTAACTGAGCCTCCATGTGGAAAATGCTTAGCAATGGAATCTAGACCGTGGGTAAGCACAGTAAACGTTAACTCATGTTGGTGTTATGTGTGACCGACCCTTGCCACCTTGCCACACGTTAGTTCTGATTCTCTCAATAACTTTGTGAGTTGGACAGGCTTATCTCCTCTGGCAGAGCCCAGGATCGCCTTTCCCTTCCTTACCACACGGGAAAGGTACATTGCTCTCATCTTAACATCAAACAGAAAGTAAAGTGAAAGGCAAAATTATAAACACTCTATTGTTTCGTATCACGAAATCAATGTGTCCTCCTGGTAGAGACTCTAAGGAATACAGATCAAAACAAGGGACACAGTAAGAATGTGTCCACCCCCCCACTCAGGCATCAATCAGCAAGTCGTTATTGAGTTCTTGTTATGTGCCAGTTACCGTGTAGGGGGCCCTGAATCCAGAGCACTGAGCATATGAGGAAGATAACCCTGCTCTGAAGAAATTTATGTTCAGGATTGGGGAAAGAAGGTGGATACAGACTATAAATGAGTGAGTGACTCTATCACACATTTATGTGCTCATGAAGAAACACAGAGAAGGAAGTCTGGGGCACATTGTAGGAGTGGGTTTGCAGGAGGAGTGAGATTTAGGTGGGTGGTTAGGGGAGATGGTAATGAGGAGTAGCATTGGGGAAGAGTCTTAAGAGTAGAGCCAATGCTATCTAGAGAAGACTGTGGTATATTGGAGAAGGAAGAACAGTGGGCTAGGAGCTAGAAGATGTCAGTTCCAGACCTGTCCAGTCATTAGCTCACTGTGTGACTTTGGACAAGTCACTTTCTCTCTTGGGGGCCAGTTTTCCTTATCTGTACAGTTGGAGATGAGTTGGGATGAATTTATCTTTGCCATAGGAAACTTCCTAGCAGAGATCTCGTACAATTCTATAATCCTAATCAAGACTGACCTAAGACAAAACTGTAAACTTGGCAATAATTCCAGTTTACTTCCTGGTTTTGGTGCGTTTTCCTCCACTAGGTGGTGCCTATCCCCCTCAAGGGCTGGGTGCCCACACACTTTCTACTTCCTCACCCCTGGAAACACTCATTCTTGAAAAATGACCCGGTATTCCTTCTTGCTAAGGTTTCATTGACTGACAACAGCTTAGAACGTTATCCCTCCATGGACTTATATATACTTTGATGTCTCCCCAGAAAGCCTTTATATCAAAAAGCAAAGTACAAATGGGTAGAATTTTAGTCAAAGACTGACTAAAGACATTATTTAGGTAATATTGGCACTTCCCAATAGCTGGAAGCCATCTCAGTGATTGTGCTAATAATCACTGCTACAAATACCCAAATAACTCACAGAGTCACCTTTCCAGTGGTCACTTACTTGGCTCATGGTTAAATTATTCACATTTTATAATTTCTTACTGTGCAAAGGCCATTTCAGGCAAGTTCCTGGGCATCGCACTGGCCACTGACCTGTTAATCTTGCTATTCATGTTAATTGGATTATTCCATGAAGTAAAATACTAAAACTTTATGCTCCACGAACACCTGTTTTCCTTCTGCAAATTCCCAGCGCTGTCATCAATAAAGTACCTCTTGCCTCCTCCTTGTCCCCCTCCTTGCTCTCTCTTTCTCTTCCACACACCTAACATATTTTCTTTGGCCACTTAGATTTTTCTTAAGAAAAATAACACTTGTTTTTTAGTATTATTTGCCACAGTCCCAGGGTTCATGGGACCTAGAAGAGTAGAAGTGACCCTTTTTCAGTTTTAGAGAACCAGGAAAGGTCTCAGCGTACAGTTCATTTGGATGAAACAGAGACACAGAGTCTAGAAGGTGGGAGGCCACATTGTGATATCCACAGGTGTAATTACAGGGAGGAGTCTAGCCTTTTGCCTTTAAGAAGCTCGTGGTCTAACCTGGACCTGTCCTCTTAGTAGCCAAGAAGTTACTTCTGTATCTGTCCCATTCCATCTTTTCTTAATTCTTGTTGCTCTATAAACATGAAATGTGGCTGGGCAGAATATGGCCACATGTGTTCCTAAGAAGGGGTTATTTCCCCGAATGACACGTAGATCTTTCAGCTACAAAGGCTGATTTAAAAAAAAAAATAGAGAAAGATGTGAACAAGGCCAATCAGGTACAAGATGGCCTTGTTCTAAGGGATGCAAAGTGCCTGGGAAGAAAACCTAAGAAATGAATCCAGACTATACTGTTTTATGAACTAACAATTCATGTAGTCCCAAGAACCAAGGTGGGTGAGTCAGAAGGATATGTGAAAGCCATTCTTTCCATAAGTGAGAAGCTGAGGGTGGGGGTGGGAGAAAGACTGGTCCAAATCAGTGAGCAAGCAGGGTAATGTCCTCTGTCCTTTGAGTCTTATGCCACGTCTCTTGTCAGCTGATTCCCTGATTTTGCATGCTTTCCCGCCAAGTAATCACCATCTGTCTGCTGATGAGCAGCATTTCTCTGCAGGCTCTGCTGGGCTGCAGACTCCTTGATCCACGGGACATGTTAACATGCACTTCAAACTCAACATGTCCGAAGCCAAATCACTGTTTCTCCAAAAGCCCTGTGTTCTCGTCTGGTGTCACTCACTCTAGATATGTCACCCACCATACTTGGTCATCCATTTCTGTCTGTCCCGCCTCCTTAACATTTTTATGACTGGTCTTCCCTCTTCCTGGCTTAGGCCCCCTGCACCTCTTGCCTTGACTCTTTCCCTCTTTGCTCGCCTCTCTCAGCCTCAATTCCCGTACTGCACATCTTCAGTCTCTCCCCTCTCGTCCAGCAAACAGTGTTTTCCAAAAAGCAAATCTCTAGCTAGAGTTCCTTCAGTAGCACTGGCATTATCTGCAATTTGCCCCAAATACTCTAGGCTTTTGTTTTTCTTCACATCATTTTTTTAGTTGGTATGCTTCCTATATTCCCCTGCACCATTTTGCAGAATTCTTCAGCCTCTGTGGGATTCTGCCCAAGACTCCTTTCTTCTGGGCAAACCCTCCCTGACTGTTCCCCACCTCTCCAATCCATCTGTCCCTGCTATACCCTCTGCACACATGTATCAAAACACCAGGAGTTCTGTGTCACATTTAATTTTGTACATATTTGGGGTCATCTCAACTTCTCCAATGCCTTGCACAGCTTCTGGCTTATAAAGGTACTGTGTGCATTTCTGTTTAATGAATGCATGACTGGATTGGAAAACCAGCTACATGTCTAAAGATTCTGAGAGAAGGAGCTTGGGAACCTCAGGCATGTTGCATTACGTAACCAAAGCACATGACCTAACCCGTGCGTCACACTCAAAAACATTACACAGTGGTTAATTCCATTTCCCCTTGAGTGAAGAAGTCAGAAGGGAAAAGAAATCTGGCCTTCCAAAACTGGGGTGGGGGTGGGGGGTGGGGGTGGTCAGTGCATTTCAGTGCCTGCTCAACTCACATTTCGTCCTCTCTAATCCAAGCCGCATTTTAGCCTTGGTCTTCCCCTCTCAGCCCGTCGCCTGTTTGCAAAGGATCTGTTTTGTGTGTGCACCGCAGCACATAATCCCAAACTTTGCTCCCCTCTCAGATTTCCCCCCTTCCCCTTATCATGTTCTTACTGGGCCTCCAGTGCCCTGGACGTCATATCTCTTGCCTAGGTTTTCATTCATCTCCCACCTTCCTGATTGAGGGGGGTGGTGGCTTTCCATCTGCTTCCCTTGATCTTATGAGACCTTGTGGTGACCTCAGGATCTGGAATCCTATCTGCTGTTTATATACCCTTGGGAGAAAGTACACATTCTTAGCAGTAATAACGGTAATAAAAGCAGCAAGCTTATAATGAACACTTACTATGTGCTGGCACTGCGCTGAGTGCTAACTTTGAAGCCCCTGAATTTGGTTTAGAGGGTTACAGGACTTGCTGAAGGCCCCACAGCTAAAGGGCGGTGGGACTGGGGTTCAAACTCAGGCCAATTTAATTTTATCTTTATCCACAGGCTTAGTGCATGGCTTGGAGCACAGTCGTTGTCCAGTAAATGTTCCATGAGAGAATAAATACATGCATGAATACATGGATGGATGAGAAGAAAGGAACAGGAGGCAGTGCCCCTAGTGACTAAAGCAAACATTTTGAGATTGGCTGTAGAATGAAAAGGGCAGGAATGGAGGGTGGGGGAGATGGAAGAATCTGAATGAACGTTGTAAAATTTCAAAGATGGTGACTAAGAAATCGGGATGCAAAATAGATTTTATTTGCAGGTGACTTTTGAACAAAAGACCATTGGCATCCGTGAGAGCATTTCTCACCTATAAGTAGTCTGCTGGGAAATAGACACTTATTTCAAGGCTGCTCTCTGCCAAAAACTTCTCTGAACTCCTTGTCTGGGAATCGTGGCTTAGGTCCGCGGCCCTGGCTATGCTTGGCAGAGAACTAGTGTCACCCTCCAAGGCCCAGTGTACTCTGAGCTGAATCTGGGCTGTATGTACGTGATCATGCTGCATGAACTAGGTTCTGAGTGGCAGAATGACCTTGGAGTGGCAAGGCTGATTTTGCAGTGTGTTCTCACCAGAGCTGATTAAGCCCCCATAGCACCAGTAGTAAGCTCTCAGGATGACTCCTTTACAGAACAGTTCCCCTGGGATGATTAGATCTGATCTGAACACACCGCATCTGGTTCATCCCTCTCCCAGTGATGTTTACATTCTGTTTTTTCAAATGTGCTCAATAGACAGATGGGAGAAACTGAGGTGCAGGCAAGTTAACTTGTCAAATTCAGCTGATTTGAGCAATATGAAGCAGCAAGTTGGCTGCAGACTCATAATTATAACTCAGATCTCTTGACTTTCAAATCAGTGCTCCTTCCATTGGGTCACTTTAATTTCCTTTGCGGGAATGGTGGGTGTGGGAAGGATGACAGTTACATCTGTGCGTTCACATTAGTGACTTATTAGAAAACATCATACAGCTGTGTGGTAACTTAAGCCCTTCTTATGTGCCGGCTCTGTCCTCGGCATTCTGTGAGGTTCAGTAGGAAATGGCAATTTATTAGAAGAAACCAAACAACCTTCTTTCCTGCCTTCCTCCCATCCACCTACCCACCTACCTACCCACCTATCCATCCATCTTTCTGTCCGTCCATCCATCCATCCATCCATCCATCCATCCATCCATCCATTTATGGATGGTTGTTAAGCACCTTTAGTCTCTGTATATTATAACATTGAACCAGGAGTTGGGGACTAAAAAGAAGTACAGGGCACAGTTCCATCCCTTGAGGAGCTCCCAGTCCTAGCAGCGGAAGCAGACTGGTAAACAGATACACAACATCATGGTAACTGCTATAATGAAGCAATTAATAGGGACCTGGGGAAGCAGAGAGGCAGAAACACTGTGTTCTTGAACAGCATGTTTATTGCAGGGCTAGAAATTGTTCTGAGCTTTCGGAGGCCTAAGAAGCCCCTTCCACCTGGAAGGGGCAGAGACTTTCTCATGAAGTAGATGGCATGCGTATGTATGTATGTGGAGTGTGTGCCTAGCCTTGTGTGTGGATCTACCGTGAGTGCCATTTTAGTTGTAAAAGCATAAATCAAATTAGAAAAATAAACACCTTTTGATTCATGTCTCAGCTGGGAACATTGGCCCAGAGTGGATTTGAGGGGCGTGACACTAGGAAATGATTAGACAATCCGAATCCAGGCCAGCAGCCCCTTGTATCTGCCCCTCATTGCATTTATCACTTTGTTCTCTTTGCTTTCGTGTATGTCTCTCTCTCCCCACCTGTTCACAAGCTCCTTAGGGGCAGAGACCATTTCTGTCTTCATCTCTGTTCATTCCTTGCTTTAGTACAGTACCAGCCCTGCCCATCTGTGCTCAAAAAAATAGTTGAGAATTGGAGATGGCTCCCAATAAGGGAGAAGATGGGATGACTGGGAATGGGTGCTGTGAAGGAAAGGACCTTTGAGAAATGACATCACAGACCCTAGTAAGGGCCAAGCAGTGAAGGCAAACATGTTATGAATGGCACCAGTCATTAGATATTTCCTCGTCTGGGCTGATCAGTTACCTGTGTGTGTTCTTACCACCCTTCCCTACTGCTTGGCTTCCCTTGCTGTGTGCTGAGCCAGTGCACCATTCTGTTAGCTTTAAGGACTTTTCCCTAAGGTTTTCTATCAGCTTATCCAGCCCCATCCCTGGAGAGAGCTGTCAAGAACCAGGCGTAACTGTGTGGGATGCGCCCATGCTCTTCCTGCAACCCTCACCTGTGCCTTGGAGATCTCCAGGATGGCAGGAATCGTGTCTGCTGTGCTGCGCTCAGGACACCTTTCCAGGGCCTGGCATGTGACAGCAGTTCCATAAGTCTTTGTGGGGAGATTTCTGGATGAGTAAATGATATAAATTTAGAATACCTCTGGGCCAGTTTCATCAGGTCAGAGAAGAAGAATCAGATGTCCAGACAAGGCAAGAAAATTATCCCAATTTCTATCCCAAATTAGAGCAGAGGAGCAGTAGAGCCCAATTGTCCTGACCATTCCTTCTGTCCTATTATGCTGGGATTTGAGCTTGGCCCTCTTGATCTTGGTCACAGAGGTTTCAGATCACTGAATCCTGCAGCTGGATAGGACGCAAACTATCCTTTTATGCCTGAGAAGTCTGAAGCCCAAAGATGGGGAGAGATTTGCACAGGATCCTACAGCTGTGGTAGTGATAACACCGAAGTTTCCAGAGAACCTCCGTGTATTGCCACCTAGACAATGAATATATAATACGTGTGTTAGAGATGCAGTAGTGAGCAAGATAGAGCAGGTCCATCCCTCTTCTTCTGCAAAGAGGAAGATGGTAAAGGAGTCAACAATTGTAACCTTGTATATTAACAATGATGAATGAGAAAAATGGGTCATTAGAGAAGACTGAAGTAGAGGGACTTTGATTCAGGTGGTCAGGCTGGGGTCTGAATGACCGATGAGAAGGAGCAAGCCATATAGAAAGATAAATTCAGACAGTTCCAGAGAGAGGGGGAGAGCACAGCTAATATGCAGACCATGCGGCAGGGAGAGTCAAGGATGCTGAGGGAGCAGGTGTGTAAGCCACCGGGAGACAGATGTCTGTGGCTCAAGGCAGTGAAGGTCATGGAATCTGGATTGTAATCCAGACAAACTAGGAAGTTACAGGATATAGTGATCACTTTAACCTTGAAGTGGAGAATAAATGACATGAGGCCAAGAGTAGAATCTCAGTTATATCATGATCAAGGTGTAAATTGATGATATTATTTTAGTAATGACTTAGTATACTTTTTGGTTAATATCATTACTATGTATTTCCTTGCTAATACCATTATGAATTAAAATATCTGAATAGCACTGATTCCTTAGATCAACAGAGAAGTAGGGTTTTCTTGCACCCTCTGGGAAGACTTGGACAGATTTGTGAACCCTGAGATATTTTCTATAAAAATCTGAAGGCGTGCACATTTTTCTGGGGAGAGGTTGTTATCAGTTTCATAAAGGGGTCTTTATTAGGCTTAAATGCCTAATAGCAGGGGGGCACATGAGGTCATTTCCTGAAACCTGTGCCCAGCTCTAAAATCTGAACACTCGAGGATATCTGTGAAAATGAGAACATCGATGTTGACTTGTCACATCAGGCTGAGGAATTGCACTTTCCTTCTTCTGTATCCTTGTTGGTGTCAATAGAATTTAGGACTTTTTTCCCTCGGACGAGAAGCTAGTCAATTCCCTAGAAATATAATCTACAACTTTGTTTATTCAAACTCTCGGTCTGAGTTTCTCTGAGTTTTAAAATAGGCAAGTACACTTCAAATGTAGCCCGAGGTGGTCCTGACTATAATTATTCACTGTGGACTTCACCCATGAATCTACGAATCCAAATATCCACCCACCCTTCCATCTGTGCATCCATCCAAGAATCCATCAGTCCATCCACCCACCTCCTCTCTTCCTCCCATCCATGCATGCATATATTCATCCAGCCACCCAGTGATCTCCCCACCTTCCTTCTTCCCATCCATCCACCCATCCATCCATCCTTTCATCCCTCCAACCTTCCATCAGTCCATACCTTCCTCCATCTCCGCTTCTATATGTGTAATCTTCCATTTAACAGGCTGTGTGCTAGGGCTGGGGCAAGAGTTAGAAGACTCTAATTCTTATTCTCAGGCCACTCTGGGTTCTTGGGGAAGAAAAGTCCTCTGAGACATCTCCACGGAATCCTTTGCTTCTACCACACTACAATTTGAAAACCCGACTTTTGAAGTGGAAAACGAGTTTGAAAAAATTGAGCTGCTCTGCTTGCATAGTTGTATACTTGTAAGTACTGGAGGCTCCTTTATCAATACTAATATTTTAGACCAATAACAGCTTCCACCCATAGGTCAGCAGGTGGTGGAAAACCAATAGAGAATGTGCAGTAGTGGCAGGGATCGTTGAGAAAGGGCAGGCTTCCTAAAGGGAACAGAGAAGGGAGCTGCCAGTCACTTCACTCCTGGGACTCTATTTGCCCACAACCCCCAAAGCCCTTGGATAGTGACTCTGAGCCTTCGTGCTCTGTGCATGCCCCTGGACATGTGATGGAGCCCTCGTGGCATGGGGTTGTTTCAGTTTCCGAAGCATTTTCGACATGTACCTATCATATTCCCATTCGCCTTGTAAAACAAGCATTTTCATTTAATACAGTGAGGTCTTTGTATTCTCAACAACAAACACATGGTCTAAGGCTCTCAGACACAACCTGCCTTTTTCTCCAACACCACTCCCCACCCCACTCTGTCCGCCCTTACAAAGCTCAGTGTCAGCAGAAATACCTGTTTACAAACAAGGGCTCCCAGAGCACAGTATCAGCTCAAACAAACCTCTGAAATATGTCCCCAACTCTGTCCTTGGCATCCCTGTGAACAGTGTGTCTCACTGGCAGCCGCTTTCATGGAAGGCTTTTCTGCCTTTCCATCTTTCCAGCTGTCTTCGTGTCTGGCTTCCTCTGTCTCCTTCCACTTATTCATTAAAACCACGAGGAGCCTGGACTGGCAGTCGGATGCTGGCCCAGGCTTCGTGGATATCTGGAAAACAGAGCCCAGACAGGGAACGCTTTCGAACAGCAAGACACACTCAGACACATCTAGACTGTAGCGTCGTCTGAACCGGAAGCTGGTTGAAGGATTCTTTAATTGGGTGTATGTGATAGTCACGTGAGCATGCAACTCTAGGTCATTTCTCAGGGAGTGTCAGGATTATCAGGGGCTAAAGGCAGTCTTTTGCCTCTCTCTTGAACTTGAGTCTACTACAGCTCCCTATTAACTATACAGAGTAAAGACAATAGCTAACAGAGTGAGCATGTAATATGTGCCAGGTACTATTGTGAATATTGTATTAAGTCTTTAGTCTTTGCAGTGACCCTCTGAAATAGGTACTATTCCAGTGCTAGGTTTCCAGATGAGGGAACTGAAGTACAGGAAGGTTAAATGACTTGCCCAAGGTCACACAGCAAGTGAATATTGTAAAATCAGTTCTTAGAGTCCATGTTCTAACTACTCTCCCACAAACATCTCCTGATCAGGTCTGAAGTTCTTAGCCCCACATTCAGCTTCCTCCCCAAACATTGTTGCTTACTGTAACTTCTCCTAGTTCTATATATCTCAGATTCTCAAACCTCGGCACTGTTGACGTTTTGGAACGGATAATTATTTGTTGCGGGATGTTTAGTATTGTAGGATGCTTAGCCTTGACCCATAGGTGCAGTAGCGGCTTCCACCCCCCCCCCCATTGTGATGATCAAAAATGTCTGCATGAGTATTACTAAGTGTCCTCTGCAGGGCAAGGTCTCTGCTGGTGAGAACCACTGACTTACATGGTTTTGTTTTGTTTTGCTTTTTGATTAAAGAGAACATGTTCCTAGAACACATATCACCACGTCCACACTTTTTCACATTTGGTTTTCCCCTTGACCTTTTAGTGTCCTGGTTCTCCTCCCCATCAGTCTTCTCTGTTCCAGAGTCTTCCAGCTCTTCTTCATCCTTTATAGCCAGAGCAGAAATTCTAGCCTGTCTGGGTTATGGATCTGCTTTTGTATACTTTTTTGTTTAAAAAATGATCACCACCTCCAAACTTTCCATTTAAAATCCCCTAAAGATTGCACAGCAGCCTTGACTCAAAAATTCAATTCATTTCATGCATTCAGTGATGTTTTTTGGGTCACCCATGTGTCAGGTCCCAGGCTAAGCACTCAGAGTATGAAGTCAAGGAGATAGACTACTTGTATCTTGAGAACTTACATGATAGGTTCTCTGAGCAGAAGAGAAGATTCAAGATAACTCTGTGCCCATGGCCCTCACCCAGCTGAGAAGGTGGGGAAACCAAGCCACAGAAGGTAGATGATATTTGATCTACATCAACCAGAGACCAAGCTCAAGGCTGAACTAGATCATCCTCCACCTAGTGGAACAAAATTAAAATTCTGAAGTCCCAGGGAGATCTACCTACCATTTATCCTTCTAGAGCCTTAAAGAAGTCCTTTGGATTGAATCATGAGGCATGATTTTCTGGTGGGTATTAAAACAGTAGAAAGTCAGTACCTGAAAGTTCTGTCAGCCCTCTCTAATAAAGCTTGCTTATACTCCCTCCATGCTTTCTATACAAGTCTTAAGTTTGAATGACTCCAAATTGCCCCCTGAGCCCTGGGCAGGGAGTCCTGAGACATGAGTCCTGGCTCTTTCGGCAATGTGACCCTATTGATAAGAACATCATCATCCCAAGCCAATGAACCCCCGGCCCCACCCATGGACTCTTTCTTAAAAACACCAAAGATTCCCTGTTGTCTGTGGAACAAACTTCAGATCTCCTGGCATGCCCTTCGCAGTCCTTGGCAGTGTACCCTCAGGCGGACCTGGTATTTCACTTCCCTCTGCTACTCTGTGCGCCCTCATTCCCACCAAGAACAGAGGCCTTTCCCCATCTCCAGAGCCTTCCGGTGACAGGACAGCTCCCGGTCTTTGCTCTTGTTCTGCATTCTGCTGGAAGGTCTTTGCCCAGCCTCTCCCAGCAGTTCCTTTTCCTCCTGCAAGGCTGTTTCTATGTTACTCATCCAAGAGTGGCCTTCTAGTCTCCTCCAAATCAAGTGTTACTTCCATTGAGCTCTGTTTGCTCATACTTCTACTAAAACTTACTCTGTTATACTTTATTTATGAAAAATTAAGACCTGCCCCTTGTCCTCTAACAGTCCATTTTTCCCTAACAGGGAAGCCTAATTTAGAAGTTAAGAACACGAACTCTCAGGTCTGATTACATAGTTTCGAATCCCACCTGTGTTACCTGCCGGTGAGTTACTCAGGCTTGGGCCAGTTATCTGTGCTTCTCTGAGCCTCTGTTTGTTCATCTGTAAAATGGAAAGAATAGTTCTGCCTCCCTGCTTGGACTGCTGGGAAGGCCGCCTGAGCTAACCCTTGCAGTTACCGCAGTGCCCGGGACAGAGCAAAGGCGAATCCCGGATGGCACCAGCCGTGCCGAGTGGAGTGGGAGTCTGCCTGTCTGGCTGCGTCCCTCCCTTATCTCATGTTGCCCTCGCTCTCCCTGAAAGGCTCGCCCCTGGCTGTGTGGGCCAGGGTGAGGTGATGGCAGGCTCACCTGAGAGAGAAGCTTTTGTTTCCAGAGCTCAGCTCAGCCCACACCGTCTGGGATGCATTTTTACATAACTTGCTGTGGGTCTGCGTCAGTTACGAAATGTGCATCACTTGGCTCGCCCATGTGGGAACCTTCTCCATCCCTCTCAGCTCCTTAGGTTTGGCTACAGGTATTCAGCAACCCTCCTGGTGCTCTTTTGTGGATGAGGATTTAAGGTCCAGATGTGGACCCAAGGCTGACTCATCTACAGGTGCAGCCAGCAGGGTGCCTGAAAAGCAAGGTACTTTTAGGGGCCAACTGAAATGGCTTAGTTTCTTTAACTAAGTCAGAAGAAAATAGTCAGTATAATAATATGAATTATGTAATGATGAATCCAGCCTCTTGATTGTATACATCTTTATCCCACTGTAATTGTAAAATATCATACCATATATTTATGGAGCAAGGGGAAAGTGCCCAGGGGCAGGAAAGTCATGACGGTGACCCTGGATGGAAAAGCATTTGCCCAAGGTCAATAGTCCGTTAGCGGCAAACCAGGGCAAAAGTTCATGGCTTAATCACTCCCAACTTAGAAATGTTATCCCTGCATTTTTAACAGACTCCCTAGAAACGAGTTTACCATGGTCTTCTCTTTTCCTCAACGAGAAAGTGGACCAGAGAGGTCACAGGTCACACAGCTAAGTTATGCTTTCTTGACTTCACATTACTACTTTTAGTATTTCACACAATCAAACCTAGTGACTACAGACAACCCCCCCCACACACACATCATACAGGTGGAGACGTTGAGGTCCAAGAAGTAGAAGAGGTTTCACCCAGTGTCACAAAGATGCCACTCCTGCCTCCAAGTTAGAGCTCTCGTTTTTGTACTCTAAAGATGGTTTGAAACTTCAAAATCTCAAATTGGGTTACCTCACAAGCTTTGGACATATTTCATTCATTCATTCATTCATTCATTCATTCATTCTTTTATTCATTTCTGCACTCATACATTCAACAAATGTATACTGAGTGCTTATATTCTGGATACTATACAGAAGGCTTTAGATACAGAATTTGTGAACACGTACTCTCTACCCTCTCAGAGGCTCACTCTCTCCATTTGTATGAACAGAATCATAGTTTTTATTTTTCTTCCTTTACAGAGTTCTGAGAAAAGCAAGTGAAATAATTAAAACTCTTTGTACTCTTGAGAGAAGGGAAATGGGAAACAGGGAATATGACTGTATGAAGAAATAGTCAACTGATTTTTTTTCAACTCATTTTAAAAGAATTTTTTCTTATATATTTATTCATAGAAAATAAGGCTTTGGTTAAGCACTCGACTTTGGAGTTGGAGCTGGGTTCAAATAATCTTGTTTAATGTTATTACAAGTCAAAAGATCTTTGCCAAGGCAAGGAAACTGAGTCTCATTTTCCTCATCCATAAATTGGGACCGAGAGAACTTATAGTCATAATAATTCAGTGAGATGATGCAGATAAAGTCCTCGAACATGACATGTCCTTGAACATGATACATCATAGGTGGTGGCTATTACTCAGTACGTTCATGTGGCTCTGAGTGGCATTAGAACAATCAGAGTAGTGATCCTAGGGATAATATAACAAGGCAGGTATGATGATAGTAGGTACTCTTGACTGCATATTATTATTTCCTACTATATCCACATTGCAGCAACAGGAGGACCAGTCCTAGCATTGGGGATTAGCGGTCTCTCGCAAGAGGGTACAGCCTGTGTCTGGTCATGCTCCATACCCTGAATGACTGGGTTGAACTTGGTACAGTAGATGTCCTATAAAGATGGGTTGAGTGAATCATTGAATGGTAAGTGGATAAACCAGCCAGGATCAGGGGATGTTAACACGGGGAATAGAAGAGCCAGGGATAATGCAGTCAAAAGCCTTAGGCCTCTTCACAGCTGTCCTGGGCCAGAGGGCACAGAATAACTCTGTGGGTCTCTGGAGACCAGATCCTGGACCAGTGGGTGGCAAGGAAAGGGAGTTGATTTGGGCTCACTGAAGGAGAGCATTGAGAAATGCTCGAAGGTGCAGAGGCCTTCTTCACATGGCACAGAGTTCTCTGATTCTGAAATATGAACACTCTCTTGTCAAGATGTTGTACCGGTGATTCAGGCAGGAGGTTAGGTGTTAAGTGGATGATATAATGACACTTGAGGGAGCGCCCAGCTCTGAGGATGCCCAATTCTGTGGGTGATGAGGGCGAGGACTTGGGACTGCTGTGGAGAATGTGGTGGGCAGGATGGAATGGTCCTTGAGAAGTCACTGTCGCTGAGGTTTGATAAGTGAGCAGGGGACAGCTTGTAGGTCCTCACATCATTAAAATGACCCAGAGTGGGCTCTCTTCTCCAGGGTGGCTGCAGCATCACCACCAAAGTCTGCGAGGGAATGGTTTGGGCTAGGGGACCTTTCAGAGCAAGCAAACTGAAAATGCAGGCACCCCTCTCTCTTCCTCCTCCTTTTTTCTTTGTCTTCTGCCTCTCCTCTCCCACTTTCTTTTTTTTTAAAGTTTGCATGCTCCAGTCTCATTGACAATGTGTGAAAAAGAGAGCAAGACATGTGCCTTTCTATTTCAGAGAAGACTGTCAGAAAGGATAAAGTTTAACAGCATGGAAGGGGGGGGGGGACCTGCTCCCAGTTCTGAGGAAAAGGAACAGACATTCATATCAATAAAAAGTGTAGCTGGCGGGGTCATGTGCTATGCAAATGAGTGTTTGCATTCTCTCCCTAAATCCTCAAAATGGCACTGTGCGTTAAGTACTGTTATTATCAGTTTGCAGTTGAGAAAACTATCAGGTAGGTGAAGGGAATTTGCCCAAGGCTACTAGCTAATGAATGGCACAGCTGGGATTCGGACGGATAAGACTTCACAGTACAAGTGCTTAAGGCCTGTTAGGATGCCGGTGCTCTTGGGCCGAGTCCTGGTATGTTCATCATCTCATTAGTTTCCCCTACAACTGGCAGAGGTAGATAGTATCACTATCACCCCATTTAACAGATGGGAAGACTAATACTAGAAGAGGTTCCCTGACTTTCCCAAGGCACACAGTTAGTGAATGGTGGAGCCCGCACTAATGCTCATTTACCGCTCTGTGAAAGCCCTCACCTTTTCATGTTCACACAGCCTGCTTGCCTAGGAGCAAAGGAGGCAGGCCAGAGAAGTCAAGAACCCAAGGGAGACACAGGTGACCTTGAGCCCCCAAGAGCAGTTTGCCATCCCATGAAGTCTGTGTACTAGCAAAGCTTCTGGGTTTCAGGAACCCGCAAGCATGCTCTTGTCTACCTTACCTCACCTCTGGATAGCCTTGACTAGTTTACAAGGAAATATGCATTCATTTAAGTGCTTTCTTTCTCCAATGAGTTCTGTGAAGGATATAGGATAAGACTTTTTAATCCCTGCAGTACATGTGGGAAAGCCGAGGCTCAGAGAATTGAACTCCTCTAAGGTCACCCAGCTAGTAAAGAAGGCGAGTGGACCCACATAGTCAGAGAGCTTTCAGGTAATGGTTCCTGGAAGGAAAAATGAGTACAGGTAGAGAGCAGACCCATTCACCACTGAGGGCTCTCTTCCCACCATCCCATGCCATCCTGCAAAGGGAGATCCGGCCCCACAGTCTCACATGCATGGCCGACATATGGGGGACACCTGAGTGAATCTTGACCTTGTGAATTCCTCCAGATGGTTACTCTTGGTTCTCTTGCCTCTTATACGAGGAGATGAGTCTAAAATCAATCTGTTGAGCCAAGGTAGGCCCGGAGACATGCGAATACTGAGAAGCAGTCCCTCAGGTACCCACCCTGGTGAAGTCCCAGCTCCCCCCTGCAGGCCTGGGGGCCCTGAGTCCTCCTGGGTCATTTTGGTGGTCCTCCCCCCCCCCCCGACTGAACCAAGTGCAGGGACCATGGGTATACTTAACCCAAATCTGTCTGTTTTAATCACTGTCCTCTGGACAGATAAAAAGCTTTTCATAGGATTGCTCTCTCAAGCATTCCTCTGTGGCTTTGATACCAGCCATTAAATCATGGAAGGGAAAGCAAAACAAAACAAAACAGAAAGGGACCTGTTCCAACCTTTGGCTTTTAACTTTTTTAGCCTCCTGAAAGAAACCAGATTGCTGACCTAATTTCCCCCCTTTTGTACCCCCATCCTATTGCCTCTACTTGTCTTCTTCTGGCAAATGTCCCACAGTGAGTGGGCATCCTTAAGTTGGGAGGTCCTGAAACTGCCTTCCTTTCCCTCTACCTCTTCCTCCATAACCATGCCTCTCCCACAGCGGGAACCAAGGCTGGGCTCTCTGAAGGACCCAGGATCTCAGAGTCACAGGGAATCTAAGGGGGGGGGGGTCTATGGCCATCTGACTGATGTAACCCTCCTACTTCATCAGGCTGGGCATGAGGAAGCCCAGAGAGGGTGGCTGCTTTCCTAAGAATCCACAGTAGAGCAGTGGCAGACTGGGCCACAAGAACCGTGGCCCTGGGCTAAGAGTTATTCCCACCGAAGGAAAGCATCCTGGAGGAGGTCTCTGGGTTTAGAGTTGGTCTGGTTGTGATCCCACTACTGTATCGCTGTGATCCTTGTGGGGAGATCACATAGCTTCTCTACCTTTCAGTGTCCTCCTCTGTCAAAGGACTATTCAGGAAAGCCCACTTCTTGGGATCATTATGAGCATCAAATGGGGTCTCTGTGTCTAGCAGAGGAACTGCTGCATAGAGGCTTTCAGCAAGTGTTCCTTATTATTACTATTATTGAGTTGAAAATGCTGCTTTGTTACCGCCCAAAAGGACCCAGGTAGGGTATCCTTCTCCTCCCATGTCCACTCAACTAATGAGAGAAAACCATATGATATAAACTTGATATACTTTTCATGCTTTGCTAATCATCTTCCCTGACAGTGCTGAAAGTTAAGTGTTATCCGAGCTAAGTTTGTGTTGACTTAAACCACGCCCTGAGAACATCTGAGAACATCGTGGGGGTGGGGGGGAGGCAAAAAAAAAAAAAAAAAAAGACAAACACATACATAGCATAGAGACATAACTGAGTTCCTACTCATCTGTGGGGGAACTGAACTTGAAACCGGGAGTCTTTAATTCCTGTTCCTCCAGCCACTTAGTGCTGTGTGACCTGAGGCAGGTGAGCTCACCTCTCAGTGTCTCAGCTTCCTCAGCTGTAAAGAGCACCTGTTAGACAAGGTGGCTATGACCTTGGCACAGAAGCCGCCACCCACCTGCTCAACACCCGGCAGGCTTGCAGATACACACGTTCAAACTGAGACACAGAAGCTCCCCTCCCCCGTGACGCACGTTCCCTGCATGTGGCAACCGTGACACTAGTCTGTGTGCCCTCCTGATACACCTCACTTTGCTCCCTTTGGGAAGTGAGTAAATTGAGACAATATGCTGTAACCCGAGGAGGATTCTGAACTGGGCACCATGAGGCAGTGGAAGATGGGATAGATTTTAGAGAAATTTTGATGGGAGAGCTAGAAAATGTGTGAAATGATGGTGTTCTAGTCTGAAAGGGCCACTGTAATGGAGTGCTGTCACAGGTGACTTCAACAACAGAAATTGATTTTCCCACAGCTTTGGAAGCTTGGCATCTGAGAACCAAGTGGCCACAGTATGGATTTCTCTTGTCTCTCCTTCGGCTTGTAGATAGCCATCGTTACCTTGTGTCTTCACGTGGTCCTCCCTCTGTGCGTGTCTGTGTCCCGATTCTCTCTTCTCACAAGGACACCAGCCCTACTGAATTAGGGCCACCCGAAGGATGTCATTTGAGCTTGATCACCTCTGTATAGACCCTACCTCCAAATAAGGTCACCTCCTAAGGTGCTAAGAGTTAGGACTTCAACATATAAATTGTGCGGGGGACACAGTTCAGCTCATAACAAACAGAAAGGAAGATGGGAGCCAGCCAAGAATGTGACTGCAACCTTGTGGGTGGGGAAAGAACATTTCTGTATAGATCCTGGAGGTTGGAACAAACCTGGGTCAGAAACCAACAGGGAGGAAGGCTGGGGGTAGAAGTCCAGGTGCTAGAGGACAAGCTCTAGAAGGCATTCTGAACTCTGGAAAGACAACAAGACCCAGGCACAACTTGGGTCCCAGGGAAGTTGGCTGAGCCAAGTGGAACAGATTAAACACTAGTAGTAAAGAACCATGGATTCTTAGTCAGTTTTTTAGACCCAGGGAGAAGAATGACACGAAAAGCATCCTCCTGGCTTGCAGTTCAATTCAGCATACTTGTGTTGGTGCTGTGGGACTTAGAGCAATATTTTTGGAGGGGGCTGTGCCTTCAAACAGCCCACTTGGCTCTTAACACAGTGACATGATGAAGCACCTGGGCCGGGGAATCCTTTAGACCTGGATTGCAGGCTTTGTTGCCTTGGATAAACCTCTTCCCTCCCTGAGCTTCAGCTTCCTCTGAAGAATGGGCAAAGCTGAGAGTTCCATTGTGAAGTTTAAGTGGGAGAATTACTATAGAACACGCGGGGACTTAGTGAGTTCTGAATAAAGGGTACTGTGCTCTTGTAAAGAACACAGCACTAGGGAAATGTCCTTCCCTCTTTTCCTGCCTTGATTTTTAATTTGCAATGACAAACTCTCAGAGCACCTGCAAGGTACCAGGGTCTGTATTGGCTGCTGGGCACTTTGATATGAACCAAACAGACACACTGGTGGGAAACACAGGCATGGGATGAGTAATTATAGAAGTGCTGAGTTCTCAGACAGGGGGAAGGGATGTGATGGCTGGATAGAAGATTGGTCTGTTCCTGGAGTGGAACAGACTGGTCAGATGGAGCTGCCCTGGGGTAGTGCCATGAAAGTGATCTGGAGAGGGTGAGCCCAGAGCCCAGAGGACTCCTGGTAACAGCCCTGGCCAAGGTCTCCGGACACTCTGTGTGAGCCTTCTGCCTTTGCCCTAGCCTCTTTTACATATGCTCTTCATCTCGGGATGAGGCTCAGTGGGTAGATAAGAAAAAAAAAGAGAAGTAGGCAGCAAGCTTCTAGGGGGATCTGAAGCCCTCTTCAAAGCAAGCCTAGCTTAAAGAGGATGAGGGCCCATTAGAAGGGCCGGAGGACCAGGGTTCAAGGGACCAGTGATTACCACGAGGCCCATGGCAAGCTCCTTCCAGGTCTGGGGCTGCACCTGTCCATCTGTGCATGCCTTACACACCTCATGGGCTCTGCACACTTTCCTTGTCTGCTTCCGTGCACTCATAGCCTTGAGGCGGGCTTATGCTAATTAGATGTAGATTGTGTGCCTGGTTGCGCCATAGCCTTCATCTTGTCACATGGGGATGTGTCCCCTGGGATCACCTTCCAGCACCACACAGATGGTGCCGACTGCAGACAGTCTCTCTCTCTTTCCTTCACCATATCTCTATCTTCCTGAATAACTGGGGGTGGGGGCAAGCTGGGAATGGGGGTTCTCACATGTCCTCCAGAGAATACCATTCTCTGTCCTCTGTGGAGGTACACAGAGCAGAGGGGACCTGAGCATTAGGAATGACACGGGGCATCCAACATTCAAATCAACACCTATGTTGAGCTCCTTCTGCTTGTAAGGAGCCATTCTAGCAGTGAACAAAAGAACTCTTAAATTGTAGAAGTGGGGGGATCATTTAATTCCAGCTTTTCCTTTTTCCAAGAAGGGAAAGGACACCTGGCAGCAAGAAGGGATGGTGTGACTTGTCCTGGGCAAGGTCATCCAGATCTCTGGGTCCAGATCCCTGTTCTGGGCTGCTGGTTCAGCTCCCCAAGTGTGACTACTGCCAATTAGGTTATTTTCATACAGATATAAGTCCCCATCACCATTATTCCCGCCCAATCCCAGCCCTGCTGATGTTCAGTGATTTCCTTTTGCCACTTACACTCCAGATAAATATTTCCTTTTGAACTTCTGAAGCCACTGCTTCAAGGTTCTCGTTTCCCTTAACCATTTCCTCTTGGCTCCACTGAGAAACCTCTCTTTGCCCTCCCCTCTGCCTCCTGGGGCTGAGCCACCTCTTAGGCAGACTCTGGCCTTTCTCACTGAGTCTCTTCTCTCTCAACTGCAAACGGAGGGGAGGGAGCATGAGCCTGGGTCCCAAACCCCAGGAAGGTTCTGAACTGAGGGCACCCTACAGATGTGTAAACATTTTACCTTGCTCACCCAGCTAGGGGCCTTCCAAAGGCAACAGGAAAATCAGGGAAGGGAGAGCCCCTGGCAAAATAAAAAACCTGCAGGGGGAGAGAGAAAGTGAGAGAAAGAGAGAGGGAGAGAGGGAAAAGGGATCCTGTTTCAGATGTTAATTTTCTCATTAGAGGAATTTTCTCTTTAAGGGGGAGGGTTCTCCAGGGGAGCCAGAGAAGGGGAGCTCAGAGGAGGGAGGGGGAGCCCAAGCATGGAGGGCTCCAGGAACTTTGCTCTCACTGGTCCCTGTAGCAAGTGGCAATGAGTAGAGCTGGGATAGCTTGTTCTAAATCTGGAGTCAGAGGTTTCCTTTTGGAAGAGTCAGTGGGCAGGTGGCTTTTCACATGCAGTGTCCTGACAGTGGCTCAGCAGATGGGATTTGTGATTTCTGAGTAGACTTTGCCAGTGTCTCTGGGGAGGACTCGTGGTCTTTTTGAGCCTTCATCCTACCAGCTCTTGCTACATCAGTCAAGATGCCTTCAGGGTGCCTTCTCTCTTAGGCCATTCTGTATTTTTTCTCCGTCTTTCCTACTTGTCATCATTGACATCACTCCCAGACTCTCCAGCATCTTAAAATGAGCTCCCACTTGGATGACTGCTGTATGCCAAGAATGGCATATCCACTGTGATCTTTTAAGTATGACAGCATACTTCAAGAGAGACGTAGGCAAGAGGAGGAAGATCCGCAGAAGTGAAGTGATGTTCCCCAGATGTACAGCTGGCTAATAACTCTTCTGTCAGAATTATCCCAAGTGCAAAGATCCTGCTCTTTCTGTGGTACCGAGAACACACTCTGTCTTCTGACTCTCCCTGTCCCTTAGCCATGAAGACGTAAGTTAATGCCTTGATTCTGTTTGTCCTTTTTCCTTCTCTGGCTCCATTTGGAATCCTTCCTGTACTCCTTCATGAGACACTTGCTGAGCACCCACTGTAGACAAGGCATGGTATAAGGTCTTAGGCAGGGTACAGATGGTTCAGCCACAGTCCTCACTTTCAAAAATCCTCCTGTCTGGGGAGACTCCAAAACCAGAGAACAAATGTCTAGTTGCCTTAAAGTAAAATGAGTTGAAAGGAGAGGTGAGCATTCTTCACAGGGCTACCACAGAGAGCTTCTTGGAAGAGGTAGTTTCTGTTTTAGCTGGGGGGAGACCTGGAAACACAGAAACACAGACTTGGACCAAGCATATGCGGGGACCTTATTCTGTCCCCTCCTTCACCAGATAGAGAACCAAGAGCCAAGAGAGGTACTTGGTGCTTCACCAAGGTTGCCCAGCCTATGAGAGCAGGTTGACTTTGTGAGGAGACCCCAGCCATTGCCTGAGGGACTCTTGGACAGGGAGTGGGAGAAGAGGTATCGGCAGACTCAGATGCCGGGCCCTAACTGCCCTCCACATCAGCTGCTAACAGAGATTTCTGTGAGTGCTGAGGCCCCACTACCCACAGAGGAGTAGAGACCCTCTGCGCCTCCACTGATTTTGCTGGAAGCTCTCCACACTCATTTGATGAACACTGGTGGCAGATGCATGCTCAGAGTTATGGTGACCGCAACAGGTCTCCAGCTCAGAGTAGGGACTGTTCTCCTAAATGAGCATCTTGTGTTCATTCTCATCTCCCTCTCTTTCTCCTCCCACCTGGCCTTGAACATCATCCCACACTTAAAATACACTCTTAATTAGAAAGTCCTCTTCCTCATCCAATAGCCTGTTTGTGCCAAGGACACTGGGTATATTCCAGAAAAGCCGAGGAATGGAGGTTGGTGATTATAAAGATAATTCGAGGGGCGCCTGGGTGGCTCAGTCCTTGGGCATCTGCCTTCGGCTCAGGTCATGATCCCGGAGTCCTGGGATTGGGCTCCACATCGGGCTCCCTGCTCTGCGGGAGGCCTGCTTCTCCCTCTCTTACTCCCCCTGCTTGTGTTCCCTCTCTAGCTGTGTTTCTGTCAAATAAATAAATAAAATCTTAAAAAAAAAAAAAAGATGATTCTATCTGGAGACAATCTGCTAAGTGGCTTCCTGGGGTTCCCAGAGTAAGTCTAGAGACATCAGCCCTGGGACCCTTCCAAACACCCAGCTTATGGCACCCCCCAGGCAGTTGGTATGTTCTAGATCCCTGGTGGCTTTGATGAGGGAGAAGGAAACACTGACAGAGTTAGCACAGAGGGTAGTGGATGCCAGGGTCTGATGGATGGAGGAGCCACTGACCAACCAGTTGACCTTTACCCCATCCTTCTCTTTGCTTCCTTTAGAATCCCGATCTGCCTCTCTTAACTTTACATCACCACCTAAAGGGTGTTATGTGGATTAAATGAACTCACACCCAGACCTTAGTGTAATACAGAGGCTTGGACGATTTTAAGTAATGAAGGAGTCCCCAATATCTTTTATGTTAAGAGGATGTTTTTAACTCTGTTATTTTGCAAATAGTAACATTAGTGTCAGAGAAAAGCCAGCTGAATTGGGTCTCAGGAACTTGTCAGTGACTCTGTGTAACCTGACAAATGCCTTTTATTTTCTGGGTCTGAAATCCCTCACCTGTCAAGTGAGAAATTCGAAAGTAGTGATCTTTAAAAACCTTTCCAGCTCAGATATTAAGCATGTCTGCCTTTCTCTGGGGCTGCCTTTCAGGGCCAGCCAGGACTGACTCCTGTTAGAAGGTAGAAGTATTAGTTTTGCAGCCCTTGACCCTTGCTTCTCTGGGCCAACTTTGCTAACCATTTGATGACTGCCAGTGGTGACATGCACTCGAAGTTTTGGCGACCATAGTCGGGGCCCTCGTTCTAAATGAGAGTCTTCTATTCATTATTACCTGCGTCCCCCCACCCAATTCTCCTCTTGCCTCCTGTATCATCCCACACTTAAAATACCCTCTTGGTTGTTTTTCAATTTTGTTTTTGAGATTTATTTATATATTTGAGAGAGAGAGAGAGAGAGCGTGAGTTGGGGGAAGGGCAGAGACAGAATCCCAAGCAGACTCCCTGCTGAGCATGAAACCTGACATGGGGCTCAGTCTTATCATCCATGAGATCATGACCTGAGCTGAAATCACCAGTAGGATCCCTAACCAAATGAGCCACCCAGGCACCCCTAAAATACCCACTTTTTTAGAAAATCCCCCCAAAAAGAAAAAAGAGAAAGTCCCCTTCCCCATCTGACAGTCTTGCAAAATCTAAGGTGTTCAGATTTCTATTATTATTATTGTTGGTATTTTCTTTAGCTCAAGTACCCATTCTACAAACCGCAGTCTTTCTTGTATGTTCCATGTTCAGAACCAATAAAAGTGAAACCACTTGGGCTAACATAGTGGTAAGACCCCCCCCTTCAAGCCAGCTTGCCCCTCCTCTCTGTCCCTCTAGCCCTCACCTTGCCCTAAGGCTGGTTCCAGAGGCTTCATTAGGAACTGGAGGATCCTACAGTACACAGTTTGAGACCTGCTGGTCTAGGACTCCTTGATACAAGTTTTTTAAAGGTTTTATTTTTATTTATTTGACAGAGAGAAAGACAGCTAGAGAGGGAACACGAGCAGGGGGAGTGAGAGAGGGAGAAACAGGCTTCCCGCTGAGCAGGGTACCTTATGTGGGGCTTAAACCCGGGTCTCCGGGATCATGACCTGAGCCAAAGGCAGATGCTTAACGACTGAGCCACCCAGTCACTCCTCCCTGATGTAAGTTTTATTAGAGAGAAGTAACT
This sequence comes from Spilogale gracilis, assembly GCA_004023965.1. Taxonomy (NCBI): domain Eukaryota; kingdom Metazoa; phylum Chordata; class Mammalia; order Carnivora; family Mephitidae; genus Spilogale; species Spilogale gracilis. Next base: position 295,762 of record PITA01000084.1, on the reverse strand, counting down.
TAGTGCCCTTCCTCCATTGTTTACTGACGTATCTTTCTCTCTTCGGGTCACATAGGGCTATATGACAAATGTTCTTACACCTCACGTGACCGAGGATGGGTTGTGGGAATTCACACCGTCAGTGACCAAGGCAACAGAGATCCACGCTACTTTTTCTCCCTAAAGACAGACCGAGCCCGTCAAGTGACCACCATCAACGCCCACCGCAGCTACCTCCCAGGCCAGTGGGTACACCTAGCTGCCACCTATGATGGGCGGTTGATGAAGCTCTATGTGAACGGAGCACAGGTGGCCACCTCTGGGGAGCAGGTGGGCGGCATCTTCAGTCCGTTGACGCAGAAGTGTAAAGTACTCATGCTGGGGGGTAGCACTCTGAATCACAACTACCGGGGCTACATTGAGCGCTTCAGTCTATGGAAGGTGGCCCGGACTCAGCGGGAGGTACTGCTGGACATGGAAACCCATGGCCTCCATACTCCTCTACCTCAGCTCCTCCTCCAGGAGAACTGGGACAATGTGAAGCACACCTGGTCCCCCATGAAGGATGGCAACATCCCCCAAGTGGAACTCAGTGGTGCCCATGGCTTCCTGCTGGACACGAGTTTGGAGCCTCCCTTGTGTGGGCAGACATTGTGTGACAACACAGAGGTCATTGCCAGCTACAACCAGCTCTCACGGTTCCGCCGGCCCAAGGTGGTGCGCTACCGCGTGGTCAACCTCCATGACGACAACCGCGAGAACCCCACAGTGAGTCGCCAGCAGATTGACTTCCAGCACCGGCAGCTGGCCGAGGCCTTCAAACGCTACAACATCTCCTGGGAGCTGGAAGTGCTGGAGGTGAGCAACTCCTCCCTGCGCCACCGCCTTGTCCTGGCCAACTGCGACATCAGCAAGATCGGGGACGAGAGCTGCGACCTCGAGTGTAACCACACGCTGACCGGCCACGACGGTGGGGACTGCCGCCACCTACGCCACCCTGCCTTCGTGAAGAAGCAGCACAATGGGGTGTGCGACATGGACTGCAATTATGAACGGTTCAACTTTGATGGAGGAGAGTGCTGTGACCCCGAAATCACGGATGTCACTAAGACTTGCTTCGACCCTGACTCTCCACACAGGTAAGACCTACTGGGCAGGCAGTGCCCAGCTGTGAGCTCACTCGCTCCCCCAACATTATATGGGCATGGTGCCTAAGACCCCTAGGGGTTCCAGAACTTACCAGATTTTCCAGTTTACACAGCAGCTTGGTGACTGAGACCAACCCCTTACGCATTTCTCATGGGGTCAGTATGTGAGGATAACCCATCACAACAGTATTCACTGAGCCCCACCGTGGGCTAAGAGAGAGGACAACTCCGTCTCCCTAAAGGGCTCTGTGTCGAAACTGGGTGATGTGAACCGCATACGGATAACTGTCATAATGCACATGGTAGAACGGGTGTTCAGCCTATTATCCAGAACCTCTTCCCTAGTCCACTGTGACTGTTTAAATTAGTTGAGATTAAATAAATTTAAAATCTGTCCTGAGCGCCATGAGCTGCATTTCAAGTACTCAACAGCCTCGTGGGCTAGTGGCTACCATGCTGGACAGAGCAATATGGAACATGCATCCCGGCCGACGTTCATTCTGTCACACCGTGCTGGTAAAGCTGGGGTCAGCTGGGGGAGACAGCCTGGGTTCAGGTCTCAGCCATACTGTCTTCCCACTTGGTGACCTCTTAAACGAAGCTGTGTCTTCCTCTGTAAAGTGGGAGTGATAACAGCCCTTGTTTGTGAAGCTGCTGTGGCGGTGGCGAGGGGCCATATAAAGCATGGTCTCTCTTCTAGTGGCTGGGGGGCTGTGAGGTCTCAGTAAGCATGTTTGTCATTACTTGTGTCAGGAAGGTGGCGTGCGCTGTGATTAGGGAGTGCCAGGGAGATCAAAGAGAAAAAACTGACTTGCAGCTCGAATCTCTCCAGAAAATCTCAGATCTAGTTTGGACATCCAAGACTGGGTTGGGGTAGAGAGGAGGGCAAGCCAGGCAGAGGGACTTCATCCACTGCTGAGAAGAGGGCAGAAAGGGGACGCTTCTGTCTAAGGCTTGCACTGACCTCTGCTTGCACTGTCAGCTCTAACCAGCACCCCCAAGGAAAAGCCCAGAGGTGAACCTGTGGGTGTCCTATATTTAATATGGGACACGGAGGGACTAGTTCCAAGGCAGAGAGATAGTCAACATCCACTTTCCTGATCTCCCAGATTTGCACACAACTTTTCCATTCTGTCCAGCGCCCAGGACCCTGGATGCTGATAGCTCGAGCACATTTGCTGACCTCTGCAGGTTTTTTGCTGACTCTTCTCTTTATGTCTCTCTCAAAAGAGCCAGGGCCTCCCATGCACAGACAAAATACCTATGTGCAAAGGAATGACAAGGCTGGCAGGAGAATGTCATGCCTGGTAGCAAGCCAGAAAGCACGTCAGCTCAGCCTGCCGGCACCAGGCAGACGCTGGACTGTCACCTTGGTTCAGAGACATGAGCGGCCCAAGTGGGAAGAAGCTCTGCTGTGTGGCTGGTCCCTTCCAGGTCACAATATACTTTCATCTCTTCTCTCATTTGGGCTTTGACAGAATTTGGTAAGGAAAAGGAAGGCAAGACAGAGGTTAGTATTTTCATTTGACTGACAGGGAGCTAGGAGAGCTGAGCGGAGGCAAAGACTGGGCCAAGGTCATAGGTCAGGAGAGTCATTCAGCGAAGTCACAAATGCAAGTCTCTGAGATTAAGGTAGTCTGTATTCTACTGAGCTGGACTGCCAGGACCTAGCCATGTGCCCAGGCAGAGTGGGCATGGAGGAGGGTGAAGCGCCCTGGGTAGCTAGAAGTCATTCACTCATTTGTACATTCATTTGTTCCTTTGCTCTTGATTTCATTCATTCATTCATTCATTCATTCATCCATTTGTTTGTTCATTCATCCATTCATACAACAAATGCTTCTTCAGCACCAGGAGGGTGGGTACCCTTAGCCCTATCGTGCTGAAAGAAATTCAGGATCCAGAATGACATAGTGATTTAACCAAGGTCACTCAGCTAATAAATGGAGAACTTGGATTCAAATCCAGGTCTATTGATGACGCTAAAGCTCCCACTAAAGGGAAGGACTTTTAAGTCTAAGAAGCAGAAGAGGCAGAGTTGAAGGGCAGCGGTGGTAAGCAGGGCAGCTTCACTAAAAGCTTGGGAGAGAACTGCTGAGTTGATTGGGTCAGGACTGAGGGCAGCAGACCTCTGTGGCGCGTGTGCTGTCCTGGCGTGGGGGGGCCATGGGGCCCCAGGTCCCAGATACCTCGCCATCAGCAGACAGAGTTGGCAGCCTCCAACGGCCTCCTCTTTTCTAAATCACGGGACTGCCTGCCCAGAATATCTGTGAACAGCCATGTGCCAGCTCTGTGACCACTCACACCGTGCCATTTTTTTGCCGGCTGGGAAGGTCATGAGCCCTGGGGGAGTCCCATCAGGCAATGTGTCAGGGTGGCGGTGTCAGGCTATGCTAGCTCTCCTGTGCGCAGAGAGGAACCTGGGGACATCTGCAGAGGAATATTTGCTTTGGGACTTTAAGAAAAGGGAGGGAGGGAGAGAAGGAAGAAGGAAGACAGAGAAGGGAGGGAGGGAGGCAGGCACCTTTAGTAGAAGCAGTGAAAATTTGATTGACATTATCTAGGAGATTTTTAATAAAGAGCTGAACTTTATTCTCATCAGGGTCGTCTCCCTCCCTCCCTCCCTCCCTCCCTTTTCCTTTTCCCTCCTCTCTCTTTTTCTCTCTTAATGGGTAAAGACAGTAAAACTATTGAATACTTCTCAGTCTATGGTGAGGCACCAATTTTGTTTTTTTCCCCTGTATATTGCAAACCAATACCTTTGAAATACACAGCAAAAAATGAATCCATATAAAATGAAATGCCGCAGGAGTGTCAGTGTCAGAGTTCTTGAGAAGTTTCTCCATTCCTGTATGCAACACACCATAGACTGGCAAGCAGATCGTGCATTGCCCTCTTTGAGTTGCACTGGTTAAAATTCGCCGTTCTGACAATTTATGCAGTGATTCCCTTGAGTAAAATAAGATTCCCCAGTAATGCAGCTGGGCAGATCGGTGAACTCTCTCAGAGAAGTGTATCTTTTAACACGTTTGGACACCAGGAAAGCGTCTAATCCTAGGTCAAATGTCGGACCTAGAAATATCCTCAGAGATCATTGGTCCAAGCCTCTTATCCCCCATAGAGGGAAACTGAGGCGAGAGCTCACACTGTCCATTAGTGGTCACATGAGGATTATGTTGCTCTGGATTTCTGACTCCTGGTCATCTGCTGTGACACAGCTGTCCAGCACTGCCACAGGTCCCTGCCCCCTCATGTTCTGTCCTCACTGTTCCCAGTTATCCCCAAGAGTTTGGGATTATGGAATGCTTGAATGAGTGAGTTTGGAAGAGAAGCAGATGATGGCCTTGGGCGTTCCATGAACCCCTGTAGAGCATTAGAGCTATATTGGCAGCTAGTTTTCCTTCTTAAGGGTCTAGAATAACAGCAACCAGTGGTGGAAGTACACAAAGAGAGGGACTAGACAGTGAGGGGCAGGAGCTGTATACCATACCATCATACCATAGAAGATGTCTGGCACAATGAGGAAATTCTCCTAGGGCCATGACTATAGGGCCATAATACACGTATGTCAAGTCTCCGAAGGCATGTCCTGTGGGAAAGGGAGCAGAATTCCTCTTTAGGTTTCTAAGCCCTGGCTAGGACCAGAGTGTTGGAATTACAGGAGGCAGTCCAGACCCGAGTAACATATGATGTCATCCCTCCTCAGAATGGTGCTCCCCGGGGAGTGCTTATCTGCTGGTGAGTGAGCACCCCATACCTTGGGGCATGCACAGTGAGGATCACGGCAATGCTGTAGAGAGCAGCCTTGATAGTTTAGGGTTGAGCCCAGAACAGCCCAACTTTTTGCTATCTTCCTCCAATTGTGTTAATGGAGCCACATGGTAACATTTTGGAAACAGACATTTCTGGGGTATGTGTATCCCTGCCAGGCCCTCTGCTCTTCACTGGGGATGCTACAGTTGGTGGGAAGCACTTCTCACTATTAAGGAGCTTTCACTTTGGTGGGGATATCATATTCACTCACAAGAAACTCTGATCCACGACATGCAGTGGGACAGAGCTCGGGGCGGCAGAGATCGGTGTGGATGAGGAGCTTGGCTGGTGGAGACATGCTTTGAAGGGCAGCTGGAGATGGGCAACACTTTCCCATGTAGAGATGCAGGCTGCATAGGCTGGGTCCTGGCAGAAAGCAGGTGATACATTCAAACGGAACAGTTAAGGAGAGTTGAAGGAGGGGTACATTGGAAGGAGAAGCTATCTACAACAGCCTAGAGAGACCTGGACGATCGCCAAGGCCAGAGTCAGCAACAGCGGGGAGTCATTTGTATCCTTGGCCTGGAGGGGCAAGAAGAGAGAGTGGTTCGGGAACTTATGAGATTACTGTGTGCAGAGGACCCCTGGGCAGCTGTGGTGACCCTCCATAAAGAGGGGTGGCCAAATTACTGTAGCCCCCAGGCCAGAAGGGAGCTAGGAGAGTAAATGCTACATTGCCATTCTCTTCTGCTTTCCCATTTTCTTCTTGAAGCCACAGGGAAAAGGAACCCACAGATGTACCCCAAGGAGGTCAGCCTCCCAAGCGCACAGAGCAGAGTGGAGAGGGATGGGTGGTGGATGTGGATGAGCAAACAGTATGTGCAGAATACAGAGAAAGATAGCTCATGCAGAGGGTACAAGAGAAGCAAGGGGACAGGAAGAGAAGAAAGGCTTAGAGAATGAGTCTTCAGTATGGCTGGGACCCAGACAAAAGGAAGGGAGGATCTGCTTTATCTCATGGCAAATTAATATCAGGCTAAATCCTTCCTTCCTGCTTCTCTCCCTTTCTTCATTTCCTTCTTCCCCTCCCCTCCCCTCCTTCTCTTTCCCTTCCCTTATTTCCCTCCCCTTTTTTTCTTCTTCTCCTCTCTCAGTAAATGTTTGTTTGTTGAATGCTCCCTCTGTGCTGGCCCAACCCCTGCCTTTTGGAGCTCACCATCTAGTGGAAAAGACAGACAAGAAAGCATGCCATTGTGATCACGGCTGTGAAAGAAGGCTCCCCATTGTCAGCCAGGAGGAGCCGTCTGTGTGAGCAGTAAACGTTTTTCTATCAGACTGGCCATTTAGAAAAAGATATTCCAATGAACTTGGCCATTCTCTACAAGTGGTGGAGACGAGCCAGGTAGGCAGAATTTCATCTGCAGCCATTAGAGATGTCTACTGACAAGTTAGAATGCATTTCACATGCCTTTTTATAGATGAGAGGGAAAACCTGAATATTAAGGGAAACCCCTGACATCAGGAACTCCAGGGGCACTTGACACTTTGGGCTGTGTGCACCCCACTGCAAGAGTATATTGCAACAAACCCACCAAGCTTCTGTTTGGATCCTCCAAACTTCAAGCTATTGCCTGGTTAGGTGAACTTGACCTTTGTCTGTGAATATCTACTTATATGCAATTGGAGGATAGAAAAAGACATCCCTTGTATACTTTTGGCTCATAAGAAAACATTTTCTTTGTCTTCCCTTTGTTATTATTTTTCATGGAACAAGGGTATTCCCCAGGGACCATGTTATTTTTTTTGGACCCAAGCTGACATTGCTGGAAGTCTTTGGAAAGGACTGCAGTAAGCCTGAGGCAGCTCTTCGACCCCTCTGCCAGCACTACGGTTTTCCTCGGTGGTCTCCCCCACCCCTATCAGAGACCATTAAATGGTTTGCCTTCACATGTTGAGTCTAGCTTCTTTTTTGAGATGATCTCATGAAATATACACTTCCTTCTTCTGAGTTCTCCCCAAATCAGGAAAAGTTGCGTGGAATCAGGGACTTTCTGAGCTGAAAGGAGCAGCGGGAGGGTCTGGCCCTCTCTTGCTATTGAAGAGGAGGCCAAGCTCCCAAGAGGGGCCAGCATTGACCCAAGCCTCCCAACGAGAGTGAAGCCAAGCTGAGAGCAAGACCCAGGATCTCATCTCCTAATTCCAAGGCCGTTCTACCCTGCTCCATCACCGTGGTCTCTTAGAAGGTTGGAATTGCAACTTGGAAAAGTTCTGTCTAGTATATGGTCACATTCTTCTCCATTGTCCATATTTTTTTAAGACCCTTCCATACCCAGGGCACTCTGGTAAATGCTGTGGGGATCTGACGTGTGGTCTGTGTCCTGAAGGGGCTTATATTCTCTTATATTCTGTGCTTTAATGACATTTTGTTATGGTCATTCAAGAGATGGTGAGAAGGCAGATGATTAATTTCCCAGTGAACCACACAGGCTTGAGTGAGCTCTGAGGAAAAGGCAAGATCCCTGTGGTTTGAGGAAGTCAGAAAAGGTTTTCTGGGAGAGGAGGTATAGAAACAGACCAACAGAATTCACAGGTTTGGTATTGACAGAAAAGAACAAAGAGATTGAGGTGAGAAGGTAAGGGGAGGGCTCCAGAAAAAGTAAGTCTACTTGGGCCTTTGTGGGGTTGAATGCCAACATTTGTATTTTTTCCGACTGTGGAACTCTGAGAATCAGACTAATACAGAATAAAGGGAGGATTCAGGAAAAATCGATGCTAGCCCTGGCTCAGCAACATCTTAGCTATGCAGTCATGGGCCAGTCTCATAATCTCCTTGAGCCTCCATTTCCACATCTATGGAAAGGGAAGCATAATAATATCTGACCGCCTGGATCACATGATCGCCTTGAGGGTCACATAAAATAATATCCCAGCAAGCGTTCTGGGAAGAGTTAACCAGCATGCAGATGAAAGAAGGCTTTGTTATTTGTTCAGTAACTTTGTTCATTCTTTTCCAGTAATCGTGTAAGAGAAATTGCTTGGAATTTTATAATCAGAATATCAGAGTTTATTTAATGTGACTAATATTCATTAAAGCAATAACCGGAGTCAGGCCTGGTATAGTGGGAAGTGATATGTGTTGGAGACTGACCAGGGTCCATATCCTGGTTCCATTCTTCATTAGCTGTCTGACCTTGGCTCATTTCTCAATAAGAGTTGCTGGTTTCTCCTATAAAAATTGGGTGAGGACAGCTCTCTGACCACAGGTCATGCAACTGACACGAAGTCATTTGTGTCAAACCCCTGGTCATAATGTGTGGCACATAGTAGGTGCAGTCCCCTCCCTTCTCAAGTACACACATGGACCCCTCTCTGTCAGCATTGTTTTCCGGAGACTGACCTTCGGCAGGCTCATTAAAAAAAAAAAAAAAAAAAAAAAGGCCCGGATGAAACTGCAGGACACACACTGAGGGCATTTACACAGATTACTTTCATTCTTAAAATACTGACTTTTTTGTTTTTTTGGGACTGGCCACAGAATTGGTATTTTTAAATAAAGACCGTATAACATATCCAACCCATTGAGCTCGCACACTAGTTTATTTTTGAAACGACCCAAATGCCGAACTGTGTTAGAGGACATATTTCCGCCCGGAATGATCCCGGGTGGTGTTGGGATTGGTCACCAGGGGTGATGTGCCAATTTGATTGAAGGTCCTAGATTTTCTGACCGTCCCCATCCTGTGTGCCTGCTTGGCACATAGCTCTATCCAGGCCATGCATGGCGGGGTCCTATTTTCTCTGCTTCCGTCTGAGTTACCTTCATGCTTTTCATCTCAGCCAAGTCCACCTTTACTCAGAGGTCTCATCTGTGGCTCTGCATAGGTGACTTTGGTCTTTGAGAGCAGGAGAGAGGGGGGAATGGAGCAAAGACAGCTGTTTGTGGCCTCTACAGGAGATGTTAAGAAGGTGCTCAAAACAGAGTCCTGTGAGAAGCTATGGAGGATCATTGTAGTCTCGCAAAAAAAAATAAGAATGTGAGTTTTGGAGACCAGGCATACTCAAAATCAAGCTACTTAAACATTTCCATGACCTTGAACAAGTCTCTAACTTTATCAAAGGCTCAGATGCTTCTTCCACAAAAGCAGGGATGAAGGTATCACAGTCTACTGCATTGAGGGGTTCAGAGGATTCAGTGAAATGATACAGGGGTCAGCCCTTTAGCACAGCGCCTGCCACTGAGTAAACACTCAAAACAACAGTGGTGGTTGGGGATTTTCCATCTCTGGGAAGTCTTTTGACCTCTTACACATATATTCCCCAATTCCCAGCCCCTCTGAGTCTTGAACCCCCTCCCTGGAACCTTCGGGCTAGAGCAGGGCTTGGAGACAAGCTAATCCCACTCTTCTACTGAAGGCCCTTTTATTTCGACTCCTCCAGATTTCAATTTAAAAAGATTGTCTTTACTCCAAAAGCCCCACACACGCTAAGTGATCCCATATTCATTGCCCCAAGCAGCATACTGCTGTAAGTTTATGCATCCCCAGCATAAAGCCAGGGCATATCTAGGATCCCAGGATGGGGCTGGCTGTGTAGCTCTCACACATCCTAGGGAAGGAACTAGAAGCCAGGTGGGTACCCCTGGGGTGCTCAGAACCCCACCAAGCAATGGAAGAGGCAGCACAAGACACCTGCTTGCCTGTGACTCTGGACACAGCAAGATCTCTGTCTCAGAGTTTCCGGGTGAAAGTTGCAGGTGCTCCCTGTCTCAGTGCTTTTCCTGGAGATGCGTTTCCATTTCCAGCTCTCCAGATGGATGGATGGATGGGAGTGCTTGCTGCCCTCTTGAGGACCCCAGCAGGAGGCAGTTGGGGTTTTTCCACCCCAGTCTGGCCTCATCAGCACTCTCCTGTTTCTCTCACCATCCACTGGTGACACTGACCATTCATGACAGCCTTGGCTCGGCCAGACACCCTTCCAGGATGGGAAACAAAGCAGTCGGGGCTTGAGGGAGGGTGGGACGTACAGACACCGGGATGCTTTGCTTTAGGGAAACGCATTCCTTTAAATTGTTCGTGGCTCAGCTTGTACCTGCAGACTCACAGCCGGCCGATTGTCCACCTCCTGCGCGGGGACTTCCACACCCCCGCTCCCACTTTCTGGAAACACAAAACTGGTGTGTGAACTACTGCATTTTGCTCACAGAATTGTTTGCCTAAGTCCAACAGGCTCCCATCTCCCTGGTTTCTTTGTTTTATTTTGTTTTCAGAGCCATGACTTCTTGTCTCCCCTCTCTGTATCTATCTATCTATCTATCTATCTATCTATCTATCTATCTATCTATCTATCTATCTATATTTCATTCATTCATTCATTCATTCATTCAATTTTTCGTGTTCTCAGTTATTGGGTGATCTGGTGGTTATAGGGCAGAGGGCAAGGAGATTATTGTCTCCATTTCAGGTGTCTGATATTTGTGATTCCAGACTTTTTTGAGTTCAGACAAACAGCCCCCAGCCTTGAGCTTGATTCTTGACTCCCAAACTATTGGTATGGCCACAGAGGGTGATGGTGGGTGACCAGAACTCCACATAAGCATGGACAGTCTCAGGCTCTTACAGAGGGTGGGAGAGAGACATGAGAGGCAGACAGCTCTTTCCCAGGAGGCTTCATGGTAGAAAAACACAGTTTGCCCTGTGGCTTGGCAAAACATGAGGAAGGAAGTGACTAGCTCTTTCCAGTAACTTCTTAGCCAGCATGGTGTAAGTCACTTCTTTTATTTTAAATTCTTCATCTATAAAATGGGAAGATTTGCATAGGATATTTCTAAGAGCTGTTACTAGTCATGGATTTCCAAGTCAGATGTTGTAATCCAGTTTACAGGCCTCTGGGGACTGCAGCTGGAACACAAATGGGGAGCTTGGTATCAGGAAGGTATGAGCAAGGCTATGTGTTGACATTGGGGACATCTGGGGATATAAGAGACCATCCTCCTGCCTTCAAAGTATTTGCCAGCCCCTCTGACCAGTTGAGTCTGATGTGTTCAGCGTAGCAGTGAAGGAACAATTATACTCTGACAACTAGAAAGATCTGACTCATAATACTCAGATCTCTGTGACAGCCTGATGGTCATACCTTATCTTGGGCAGACTAGGTGTCTGCCATTTTATTTTCCCTTAAGCCCTGAAAGTGGCGTCCTCTTTCCAAAAATCCATTTGAATTTCCTTTTGCTTTTGATAGCCTGACATACGATCTCCTCGCTCTTCAGCATTATTTCCCCATACTTTCTGATTGTCCCGTGACATGTTGAGAGCTCTCTGTTTTTAACCCTGGTAGGGACCCGAATTTGGGGATGCTGCCAGACTCGTTCAGGTCATCCAGAGAGACCTCTCTCTACTGTAGTGACGGTGTAGTTGTGTCTCTACGTGATTCTGCTATTCGCCTACAGTCAATTTTGTATGGGGCCACAGTTCAGGCTAAAATGTAGAAGTTGCCATATTGACACACACTGGGAATGATGTAATTCTTGCTCTAGCCTTCCCAAACACAGTTTCGTTCAGTTAGTCGTCACATAAGTTCTATGGCTTACGTGGCTCAGAATTAGAGCCAAACTACACAGTCTCCTGAAATACCACCTGTACCCAGGATGTGGTGGCTGCTCCAGCTTATGAAAAGGGGTGATTTGGCTCGAGGTAACTGTGTTTCACGTGGATGACAAGCCACAGGGCTGCTGGTGAGCTGTGTATATTCTGCTTAATGTGGTCAGTTCTGTTATTTATCAATTGTGGTTTTGATCCTCTAAGAAGAAAGGGAGGTGGGGAGACGAGCTCATTTGTGGGCTCGGGAACTGCACACTTGTGTTGTGAAAACAGTAGTTTGACGTGGGATGGTCACATTACTGTTCTAGTACTTGAACACACCAGCGTAGTTTAAGTGTTATTTCTCCTTCCTTATCAGGGTAGTTTTCACGCTTCTTGGCTTTCTGAAAAGAAGTTAACTCTGAGAATATGGGGCTATCAAAGCAGAGATTATAGAACTCAAAGAAAAGATCTTAGGGAAGATCTTAGGGAAGTGACTCTTCTTTCCAGTGTGTGTGTGTGTGTATGTGTGTGTGTGTGTGTGTGTGTGTGTACGCATGTGCACACACCTGTGATGGGCAGGTGCGGTGCTAGGTGATAGAGGTCTAGCAATGAATATTTCACAAGAAAGGTGTGATCTTGCATTCACAAAATTTCCTACAGGTAGATAAGTAGCTAGTTGGATAAATGCTTCATAGAGATGTCCAAGGTCTGAGGGACCTCGGAGGATGGGTACTTGTCTCATCAGTCAGAGTCACTTCTAGGCTGAGTGATGCTAACCAAGTGAGTAGAGCAGAGCTTGCCAAGAACCAGGTGTTCTGACTCTTTGCCTTCTACCCCAGCAGTCTCTGAAAGCCATTTTCAAAAAGGTAAAATGGGAAAAATGGGAGCTAAGTAGATCCTAGTGAAAAGGTATTCATTTATCACTAGTGTCCTCTCTTCTGAGATTATTTTGGTCTTTCCATTGAAGGACTGTTCTAGTACCCTTTATTTTATTATGTGAAGGGCATATTAAATGGTGTGTTTTGGAGTTGGGGTAGGGCTCATCTTCACATACTCTTTAATTTGTCAGAATGTAAAATTGCTATTTCCTCCTCATTTTTTTTTTAATGATCCAGAGCTCTGAGGACCTCTCCATTGGCCCACCTACTTCTGAATCAGCACCTTCTCCTCCATTCAGATTCTCAGGATTCTCCACCCACTCCTCTCTGGGTCTCATCCTGATCCTATTGCACAGACCAGTGACTTTCCTGACAGTTGACTTTCCACGTGGCTCAGCAGAGGGCACAACCCCAAGGAGCCTTCTCTTTTGCTGGGCCTATGGTTTCAGGCAGCAATATGAAGGATTTTGATGTATAGAATCTGAACCTGATAAATGAGAAATACTCCAGTGGCCCAAATTAGAATCCAGACCCATCATTTTACCTCCTCTTCCTCCACCCCCACCCAGCATCACCTTGTTCCTCATGTATACATACCTGTCCTTCTTCAGTAGTCTCAAACTCACCTGCTTTTCTGCAAGCCATTGCCAGGGCCTTTACTGCCATCCCTCCCTTTGTTCATCTGCATTCCTCCAGAAAAGAAAGAAAGGGTCCTCTTGGAGCCTTCAGGACACTGTCCATCCTCTATAACTTGGTATATATGAGAATCATCTGATGTGGCCATTGCTGACCCCTCCAGGCCTACCTTGTGGCGTTGCTCCCATGTTCCCAGCTTTGGAACTGCACCAGACACCTTGCAAGATCCCACCCATGCCCTGCTCTTTCAGGCTTCCTGGATTTCTGGGGCCTCTGCCCTTGACCCTGTCTCTTACACTTGGTTTGATATCCAACCAAGATTTGTTCTTCATATGAAAAGTCCAGCAATATCTAAGCCACCTTCAGCTGGGTAAGTGTCATTGTTCTGTTCTTCCTTCCCATTCAGCACCTCCTCTATGATAACACATACCATAAGAGAAGGTAAGACATTAATGATTAGGGCTATGGTCTGTGGTACCCAAGAGAAGAGCAGCCATATCCCGCCTCCCACACCTGTAACCAGGTAGAGGAACCTTGGGGAAATACTGTCACTTCACTGGGTCTCAGGTTCTTTCCCTATCAATTGGGGATACTCCTACTTGACATATAGGGCTTTTGTAGAGCTTCAAAGAGATCATTTCGAAAAGGGCTTCAACAGTGCCAATGTGTCCTAAACTCCCCCAAACGGTCAGCTTTATTAGTATTATCACATTATGTTGTGATCATCTGATTATTTGTCTCACTTCCTTCATCAAACTGCTAATCCTTTGAGAGTGAGAATTGTTTCTCTTTCATATATATTTGCCCAGTTGCTAACTTAGGGCATGGTTATAATAGAATCTCTGTAAGGATTGGTGAACAAAAGAGGAGCCGATGGAATGAATGATTTGCAGAGAGGAGAGAAGAAACAAAAATGAAGGCAGGCCGGGAGGGAGGATGGAAGAGGGGAGGGAATGAACGAGTGACTTATTCAATAAATGAATGAGAGAATGATCGATTTTTCAGTTGCTTTCTCATTGGTGCTGTTACATTTTTCGTAGACCATGTGTCAGACTTCTATACGAGAGCTGTTATTTTGGAAACCAATCATTCAGGATTCGGGGAATTTAATAAACTCTCCAAAGCACTTTATTTTTTTTCTTTCTATGCCTCCTCTCTTACAAGAGAGGCAGATTTAGACATTTCTGACAGTGAAACTAAGCAAGAGAATAAAGTCCAGATCATTAAGGCCCTTGGGATAAAAACACAGAATCCAGGGTTCAGAACTGGCCACAGCTTGGGGAACGCTTGTTCATTGCAACAAGGATATGGATGCAATAAACATTCTGAGGTTTATCTTGCTTTAATGACTTGCCATGAGTGACTTTGATCTTTATATTTAATAATCATTTTCAAATGGTCTGGTGTGTTCTGAAATTGGAGTAGTGGTTTGGGGACTTGAGATCCTCCTTGGGAATGACAGACTGCAATCAGAATTTGGAAAAGGGCAGTGCTACAGGATTTGCCCTGTGGATTGTAGAAACAGGTCAACCATCTGTGGAGGAGAGAAGCACCCTGGTCCAGTGATGGGAGCAGGGTTCCCTGATGGGAACAAGACAGCAGGCACTGGGAGCTAAGAGAGTGAAGGATGCCTCTTGGGCCCTTTTCATGAATTGGGCATACTTCTTGCTTTCTCCCATATTAGCTCCTTAAATTTTTATATTCACCTGCATAGCTTGAATTTTGTAATCTGCATTTTATAGGTGAAGATAGGTTCAGGGAGATTAACTCCCTTCCCTAAGATTACAGGGACACTTCTTGGCAGACGAAGTAGGACTTGGGGCGCCTGGGTGGCTCAGTTGGTTAGGCGACTGCCTTCAGCTCAGGTCATGATCCTGGAGACCTGGGATCGAGTCCCATATCGGGCTCCCTGCTCAGCAGGAAGCCTGCTTCTCCCTCTCTCACTCCCCCTGCTTGTGTTCCCTCTCTGGCTGTGTTTCTCTCTATCAAATAAATAAAATCTTAAAAAAAAAAAAAAAGAAGTAGGACTTGAACCCTAGACTGTCTCTCTCTGAAGATGAGGCTTTTTTCAAAAAGTTATACGTCCATTGATTACAACAATGAAGTATTTCTTGGTGTGGTAATGCCAGAAGAAAATGGTGAGTACAGAAACATGTACCATAAACTTTGATGTACTTGTGTTTCCCCCCCCCCCCTTTTCATATCATTGAATGAAGAATAGACCTCAGTCCAGAACAAGTCTATCTAGAAATGTACCCAGGGATATTTAATTATGAAAGTAATTAGCAGAGAGTCTTACTATGTAAGACTGTCTTCCATATGAATTACAAGTAGAATATGGCTCTACGGCACTCTATTTAGATGTTATGCTGCCACATTTTTTTTTTTAAATTTCCCCTTTTAAAAAAGATTGTTCATGTTTCTGTGGCACTCTGGTGCCTTTTACCTTAATCTGAAAAAACTCTCACCAGCCTCTGGCTTGGAGGTGGCCCACTCACAGCCGGGTTCAGCTCAGACAAACCCTCCTTGGATGGAGGGCATCAGGACCTGACCAGCACCATTGCTGTGTCCTGCCTACACCTGTCAAGAACCCAGGGAATGGAACTTGGGCAGGACTTCTCTCAAAAATCTCCTTGACTTTCACTTTGACAATGGGAACTTCAGTTGGTTTTAAGTGGGAGTAGAGACAAACACTGGTCATTCTCGGTCTGGGCTCACTGTGAGACATACCTTGGACCAACCATCTGTAAAATGGGAGAGCCCGTGTATTCTCTTTCTAGAGCTGGAAAAACTTGAGCCATCCATAATTTCACTTAAGAGATCTGTTGTTGCTTTGCATTTTGAATGTAGTTCCCTTTTGCTTCCCTTTCAATAAAACAAGCCCCGACAGCCCTCTCATTGAGATTATTACAGAGTTGTACCATCTCAGGCCAGTGCATTTAGGAAATATGTTATTGGCACTCACCAGTGAGTGAGATGCATAAAGAAAATATTCTAATGACAGTCGAGTTGAGAGAGCTTTGATCTCCCTCCAGAGCTGCTCTCATGGCTTTGAAATGCTGTTCTGGCAGAGGGGGAATGTCTGGGCGCCTTGGCACTCTAGGGCTGGGCCCCCCTGCAACTGACATTCCAGGGGACCCACAAACTTCATGGTAGGACCCAGGGGCATGGGCTGTGCAGGAAACTAAGAGACACTGAGACTCCTCCCTTGAAAGGCAGGTTGGGGAGGGGGTCTAAGTTAGGAGGGGCTTTCTAGTTTAGCTCAACATTTCCCAAACTCTGTCAGTTGTGCTGTTATTTGATTTTTGGCAGAGGCAGAGGTTGGGATGGAGGGGTAGAGGGAGGATTATGGTCACGTGTGTTTGAGAACACTCATACCCTATCTGCTCTACTCCCATTTTGCATGTTAAAGGCTCTAATAATGCTTGCAATAAAAAAAAGTATGTATCGAACATTGTTGAACAGAGCATGTCCTAAACCCATTTGAATCCAAAAATTCTTTTCCTTTAAACATGCATCTGCTTCTTGTGGAGTTAGCCCTCTGTAGATAATGATTTGGAAAACACGGATCTGTGCTCGCTTTGGCAGCACATATACTGGAAGACACGGAATCTCATTTACAAACTCACTGAACAGATAGGGCTCCTGAGCTGCCGACTGGGCAGCAGTTAGTGTAGGGGGAGAGGCCAGACACTCAGACAGTGTAGGCTCTGCCCAGGGATGCTCAGCTGAGGGGGATCCTGGGGTGGTAGTCTCCCCTCCTGTGCTTAACTCTTGAAGCCATGCACCCTCATACCTCGAATGGAGAAGTGACTTTACTAATTTGTGCAAAAGCACTGCTACCCACCAGCTAGTGAGTGGAGGTTTGCTGCTAGGCCTTTCTGTGTCCCCTCTTTAATGCCCTGGGCAAGTCACTTCACTTCCCTGAGCCTGGACTTCTTCATCTTATTTTGAAGTTACACAGTCTAAGAGAGTGGTACTCAGTAGCTGCTAATCAGTGGTCTGTCTGGATTGCTCACTCAAGTTTTAGGGAGCACTTGGTCCCCACCTACTTGAAACTCATAGCTTGATGGAGAAGACAGGTGCTCATGGAGAAGATAACACAAAGCAGGGTGATAGGTAGTAGAATGAGAAGGGGGTGGCTCTGAGGAGGGAGAAGTCATTGTCCACTAGAGGTGATGATGATTTTGGCCCTGCCTAATAATTAACAGTGTCATAGCGATAATGTAACAAAAATAGCCTGTGCTAATCAATGAGTGCCTTCTACCCATCAGGTGCTGCATGAGACACTCTCTCTGAGTGGCCTCTGGACCCCCTGAGAGGTGACTGTCATCCTCCCATTTTCTAGGTGAGGGCTGTCAGGAGTGGGTGTGAGCCGGATTTTGCAGGGATGATAACATTTTCAGAGGCAGAGATTCAGGAAGGAAGGTCCTGAGGCAGAGTAGGGAAACTAATGGGCATGTTTAAGGAGTGGGCATAATCGGGGGAACCCAGAGGGTCCAGGGATGAGGACACCATGAGAAGGTTGAGGTTACTGGAGGAAGAAGAAGGTTGGGTGGTGGGAATGAGATGTGGGAACCTGAATTCCCGAGAACCACCCAGAGGCAGACAGTTTAGGTTTTTTTCCCAGCAGGAGAAAATAGGAAGCCAGAGTGTAGAGGGGAGTGCATGTGCAGGCTGTGCTGAGCTGTCCCTTGAATTCTGCTGGTCTGCTGACAGAGAGGTGAAGCACCTTTCCCATGAACATAGGTCTGTCCATCCAACTCTGAGTGGTCCTAGGACTTAAATTAAGAGGACAGTGAGAGTTTGATTTGCATTGATTTTCATGGAGCATGGATAATGATTTTTTTAAATAGATTTGACCGCTTTGCAATACACACATGAGGTTAACCTTCTCACAGGGGCAAAATGGAAAGCCAAAGGGCCCTGAACAAGTGTTTTTCCTTCCCTCTTCCCCAGTCTCCCTAGACTCTAATGACCCTTCTCTGTTTGACCTTCTGTGCTTTCACCACCATTCCCGGACAGGATGGATTAAACAGTCTCAAGGTGTAGGGGAAGAGAAGAAAATACCCGCGTGGATTCCTGCCCCCTCCGAGACTTTCCTTTGATGCATTCAGGAGACACCCAACTTGGCTCTGAATTGGTGGGAAGACCTCCGCCCACAGAAGGAAAGTTCTTAGCCACAGAACTGTTTTCCTTTGGGTGGGTGCCCCCCCAACCACCAAAAAAAAAAAAAAAAAAGAGAGAGAGAGAGAGAGAGAAGAGAGGCCCAGGGGGCCAAAAACCTGGATGAGTGCCATGGATTCTTCCTCCTGGGGGAAATGGAGGCTTCTCAAAGTGTGAAAAAAAAAAACCCACATACAAGCAAGGGAGAGGCTCCAACATCCCACATGTCTGCCTTGGGCCAGGATGAGTACCACCCCTTGAAAAGATTGTCTTCTGCAATTACAACTGAATAAACAACCAATTAAAATGTCTCCCCCGCCCCACCTCACCCCATCTCTTCCTCTTATGAAGCTTTCTCAGCCTAGAACAGCAGGGCAAAGAGGTGACTTTGTCTAATAACATCTGTGTTCTCTGCCTGAGAGAATGCTTGATGGAAATAGACAAATCAATTAAAAAAAAAATAATGTGGAAAAGGCTGATCCAAGAAAATCTCAGCTTCTTTTTGTTTTCATTCGCCCACGCATTGTTTCCCTTTGCACCGTGGCCCTGCGTGAGCCTGGAAATGAGGGTGGGGCTGTGGGAAGAATTGGACACATTGAGATTTGTGCTTGGCTTTGTCACTATTTATGTGATCTCTGAACCCCTGTTCCTTCATCTGTAGGATGGGGATAAATAATAGGAATAGCTAAATGCTAATCGAGCTTTTCTACATGTCAGGTATTGTTCTAGGTCCTTTATGCTTGCTTTATTATGTCCCAAATCCTCTGGACAACCTGAAGACGTAGGTTGTTTCATGTGTACAGAAACTGGGGCCCAGACAGTTGAAGTAAATTGCCCAGGGTGGCCCACACATCGGATGGAGGAGCTGGATTCAAACCTAGGACTCTGGCTTGAGAACAAGCCATTCTACCCACTCTGTTGCATGATTTCAAATACTGCAGAGATGGGACAACAGGTGTTCATTCATTAGCACAGGGGCTGGCATACAGCAAGTGTTGGTTTTCTCTTTCCTCTTTCTTTCTCTGATCACAGAGTAGACTGGCCAAAACTGCTTATGAGAGGTGTCCAGGCTAAGAAGGTGAAGGTTAGGATTTCCAAGAGAGAAATCATAGCAACAAGATTTTGGGTGTGGCCATCCTTGAAATTGTTCAGTTGAACCCAGACATAGCTATGACCTCTCTTGGCCCTGTCTGTATCTCTAACTCATGTTCACCTTTTTTTTGAAAAATCAGAAAAAATTATGGTCACATGAGCAATTATGGGTTCTTGATGCTGTAGGGGATGAGGAGGGCTCTCTAGGTCTCAAATGTATCTATTCCTGTTGGAGTAGAGGTGTGGGTCCATGACCTGTAGGAATACTCTGTGAAGCACCGGGTAGCTGCTGCCAATCCCAATTAGGAAAGACACAGAGGCCTCAGAGGAAGGAGACTGGGACCTAAATATTTTAGCTTTGTTCTTTCTTAATGTAAATTCAACCCCATCAATGTCTCCTGAGTGCTTGCCCCCCCGGGGGCAAGCCCTGTGCTGAGAACGGGCTAAACAGAAATGGGTAAGGCACATTCCCTGCCCCAGGGAGCCACAGACAGTGGTGAATATAGACAGGCGGTATGATGATTTGGAATGGTGTGAGTGCGTGTACTTATAGGAGGTGGATGAGTGTAGAGATAGTAAAGGAGGTAGAGGAGAGATGGGAGTTAGGGAAGTCTTCCTCGGGAACATGGGCTTTGGATTTGTTCATCAGAGGACAAAATGTGGGGCAGAATCACATGGGGGATATTGTGAGTGAAGGCATCACAGATGATGCATCATGGTGGGCACCCTCAACCCACAGTGAGAAATTTGGGAGAGGGAACTGAGAGAGATGGGGCTGGAGAGGCAGGCAGCATCTCAGAGGTTTTGCTAGGGACCTTGGACTTACTCTTTCACATGCAGGAGGCTCTTCCATGACCCCAGGAAGTAAAGAGAGGGGAACTGTCCTAAGTATTCTACCAGCCAGGATTTGTGTCAGCCCCTTACAGAGAGCATTATGAAAAAGGAAACCACTTTCAACTCACTGTGTGACCTAACCGAGGCCTGAAGCTTAAGTCTTTTTTCCCTCCTCTGAAATACAGTCATCGTAATACTACCTACCTCAGTCTTATTAAGAAGATTAAAGGAGATAATCCACATAAAGTTGGACCACATAGAGGGGCCCGTCAGACATCAAATATCATTATTCACAGACTTCATCTCACCTACTACATCAAGCTGCCTGCTTGCTTGTTTATGAACGTTTTTATTCATTGACTCATTTCCAACCTTCCTCAAGAAATGATTATCAGCTACTCACAAGGATGCATGACAGCAGACATAAAACGGAGGCTGAGAGACTCAAGAGAGGGGAGCTAGATGCCTCTGTTGATTTCGCAAACGATCCGTTGTGTAATATGCCTGTGACTGATGGAAAGCTTTAGCATTTCAGTGGTGATAGGAGAGTCATACTCTCTGAAGGAGGCGTTCTTACTTACTGAGCATCTAGGATGTGCCCAGCCTCTTTCCAAAGACCATTTCTTCTTCTCACCCAACATACGTTCATTCTGTCTTATAAGGAGCTGATGATGATCATGGGGAGTTAGTTCTCTTTTCTGATTTGTCAGTCTACAGTGGCAACAACTCCAAATACAACATCCCTCTCTAAGCGATTTTTAAGTCCATTTTACAGACAAATAAATAGAGGCTTACAGAATGCAGAATCATCTGGGGGTGGGGGCAGCATCAAGCCCAGTGACAAGAGCACAGGTTTCCAAGGTAGACAGAACTGGCCTTGAAACCTAGTTCTGCAACTTTGGGCAACCTGTTTAATCACATTTGGGCCACATATTCCTTATCTTGAAAACAAAGCAATGCCTCTCTGCAGGGTTGGTGTAGAGATGCAAGGCAGGCCTCCTAGTGCAGCTCTGTATTTGTCAAATAAACGGTCTGCCGTCCATAGTGAATGCGTGAAACAGAGAGGGAGCCAAGACTACAATACATGTTGTCTTTTCTGTGGTCTGTGTTCTCGATTTGCATCTTCATTATGTGACCCCATCATCAGGCATGATAGCAGAGTCCCGAAGGGCAAAGATGTTCACTTTAAGTAAATGTAGGTTCTAAACTGAACTCTTGTTATTTATAAGCTGAGGGAACTTGTCATGTCTCTTCAGCTTACAAGGACTTAATTTTCTTAGCTGTATAATGGGTTCATCTCCCCTTACCTTATAATATTATCAGGGGAAATCATTGAGGTGATGTGTATAAAGTGCCAAGCAAAGCGCCTGGCGCATCGTAGCTCTTAATTACTTGGGGGAATAGCTGTTATTTGAATAGTACCTTTTTTGGATGGTGATGACAGCCAAGGTTCTTTTTCTGTTACAGAGCATACTTGGATGTTAATGAACTGAAGAACATTCTTAGACTGGATGGATCTACACACCTTAATATCTTCTTTGCAAACTCCTCGGAGGAGGAATTGGCAGGAGTAGCCACTTGGCCATGGGACAAGGAGGCCCTAATGCACTTAGGTGAGAATTAGAAACTTCTTCAGGAGGAAATTGGATTAGCATAGGAATTACCTTAGTGGCGATGATAATGGTGATGGTGCTCGTGACCATGATGATGGTGATGGTAGTGGTGGTGGTGAATGACCTCTTGATCCCCTTTTCATGTACACAACTCCTTAGCATTTCTTATTTCACCTCAACCAGCAAGCATTGTTCTGAAGAAGATAATATGGTATCATCAGCCTTGTTTTGCCAGTGGGGAAACTGACACCCACAGAAGGAACAGGACTTGTCCAAGGTCACACACAAGTCCAGAGCTGAGCCACATTTGGAGTTCAGGTCTCCAGTTCTGTCCACTGGTAGCTTTCTTCTTCTACCCCTTGCCTCTTAGTGCATGCGGATACCTTCCCAGGCTGGCAGCCACATGGTTCTGACACAGCCAGTCACAACTTGGCTTGAGAGATACCAAAGGGACAAGAGAAAGTAAGCTTGTTAAGAACTCCTTGTTCCTCCATGGTCCACCAACACCAGCAGGAACTCTTCTTACATCCAAAGTATTCATATCCATAAACCAGACACATGTTTACAGGAACCCATTACCAAGAGTCAGAAAAGACAATGGTGTCTGAACCAGACCCTTTAAGTAAACAATCTAGCTCTTTTATTTTGATTTTTCCGTGCTCTCTTCCAGCAGATATCTGTATACGCATGTGCGTTTCTGTAACTTGTGCATGCTTGAAATCACAGCATAGATAAAATTTTATGCTGTGTGTGTGTGTGTGTTTACTTCATATTATGCTACCTACATTATTTCATGTGGTATCAGTCTTCCCAATCACTTCCCATCCAACTTTTTCACTTAACATCACAAGAAAAAAGCATCCTTCCAGGTTATTTCCATCTCTCTAAAGGTGATGTTTTTAATTACCACACAATATTCCATTGAGTGAGGGCACTACAGTGTACTCAGCCTTTTTGCCCTTGATAGAATGTTCCCATTGTTTACACCAATGAATAGCAATGCCTCGCTCTAGCATCTTCATCTGGGGAGGTTAGGGCTCAGGAGAGTGACAGTCCTTAGTGTTTCCTGAGGTTCGCCACTCCGCAGTGGTACATCCAGGGTTCAGTCACCATCTTCAAATGGCGATATCTTGGAAGTGAGGGACTCTACAGCTTCACATGATAGAGACCTCAGACTTAGTTCCCTCTAGACTGCTCTCATTTCCCAGTTGTTTTTAAGAGAATGAAACCAATGTGTGTGTGTGTGTGTGTGTGTGTGTGTGTGTGTGTGTGTAAGTGTGTTGTTGTGTTATAAATAGGACTGGAGACAAATACTAGTTCCCAGCTGGGGGAATTTTATCCCCTAGGAGCATTTGACTGTGTCTAGAGATAGTTCTGGCTGTTATAGATGGGGGAATGCTACTGGCATCTAGTGGGTAGAGGACAGTGATGCTGCTCAATCTATAAATTTAGCAAGAAAGAATTATCCAGTCCAGAATGTCAGTCATGCTAATGTAGAGAAACCCTGAGACAGAAGATGTGTGGATAGACAGACGGGCAGACAGAGGTTTGGCAGCAAAGAGCATGCAACTTAGACACACCGGAAGGTAAATGATTGTTTCTGTCGCGTGCCTGGTGTGACATATGGGAATCCTAGTGGCCCAGAGTGGTGCCCACAGTTGTTTTCAGCTATGATTCTACTCGGCAGTATGGCCTTAGGCAAGTGGGTTTTCTTCCCCAAGTCCCAGTTTGCTCAGATTTTAAATGAACAGGTTAGACTAGATGGTGTCCAGAGACAGTTATCAGCACTGAAATGCTATCCTATTGGAAACGCATCTGAAAGGCTCTTGATCAGAATCTTAGAAGGCTTCTAAAGTTAGAGAAAAATACTCCTGATGATTCCATGGATTTCCGAGGCTGGCTCAGGACCAGGAATACGGAAGGCTATAAATCCAGAGCATGTTATAGTGTTTCAGGGTGATGTCAGGCTCCAGCTATTTCACCTTTTAAGAGAAGCAGTGAAACAGGACTCGGGCTCTGTGCTGTGGCTTTGTGCAACGGGTGAGTTGGGAGGGGATGAGGTAAAACAAACCAAGCTGGCCCTGACATTAAGTCTACAATCCTGTCATTATCCCTGGAAATACCTGTGGGGTCCCACACCTTCCTAGCCCCCCTGCCCAGCACCTCCACGTTGGAGCTTCATGGAGAAACAGAATTCTTGGCACTATTGTAGCTGATTATTTTAGAGCTCACCAGAGATGCAGAGTCACTCTTCCAAGATCACACAGCCGGGGTCAAGCCAAATGAGGGTTGCATCCCATGTCCTGCTAACTGCCCTGGGCCCCAGGCCTGAGCCTGCTTTCTCCCCATAGCAAGACATGTTGGCCAGAAGCAATTTCTCCACACTAACCCTAATCAAACCTAACTTATTGGAACCATACATGTATTTTTACCCCCCATGATCCCTGGAAAAAGCCTTGGGTGGGAAGGGGATTCTGTTTCATATTATGATTGACAGAAAGTAATTGAAAGAGATTTCCTGTCTCAATTTCTCTTCCTCCCTGCCTCTCTGCCTGCCCCTT
This sequence comes from Spilogale gracilis, assembly GCA_004023965.1. Lineage (NCBI taxonomy): Eukaryota > Metazoa > Chordata > Mammalia > Carnivora > Mephitidae > Spilogale > Spilogale gracilis. The sequence continues at coordinate 271,524 of PITA01000084.1, read as the reverse complement.
TTCACACACGCGTGTATGTGCACACTCCCCCACACCCTCTCATACGTCTTTATCTCTGTGCTAGAAGGCTCTGAGCAGTTCAGAATTAATAGACTCTGAGCCCCATGACTGAGCAAGCTCACCCTCCCGGCAGTTCAACACAAGATAAAACTCCCCCCCCACGCCTGCCAGTTCAAATCAACAAGGCCCTGCCTTATCACCATTATTTATAAGACACTGCTCCGCTCTTAAAATCATGACTTGCAGTGCTCAGACCTGAATTTTAACCTTCTCTTAAACACACTTGGATATTAAAGTTTAAATGTCTCCCTACCAGTCCATATGCATTTCTCCAGTGCCTAAAGTGAGCCTAAAAAATGCCCTCCATTGATTCTGCTGAAATCTGTTCCATCTATCTCCCTAAGCTAAGCCATGCTCAGTTATCAAAGACATGCGGGGTAGACCATGGCTTCTCAAACTAGAACATACAGATGAGCCATCTGGGGCCCTTGTTAGAATATAGATTCTGATTCTGTACATCTGCCATAGAGCCTGAGAGTCTGCATTTTTAATCTCTTCCAGGTGATGGTCATGCTGCTTATTCTCAAGTCACTGTTCAAGTCCTAAGTAGTTAGACACCCACTGGCCCACTCGGAGTCATGAATAAGGCACTCACTAACTGTGCAGAGCGAGGCACTGTGCTTATGTGTGCTTAGGCAGACCTCAGAAAACTTCTTATCTTGGACTAACATTCAGCAAAGATTCAACACACACGTAATGAGATGCCATTTTCCAGGCCCTGTGATTGGCACTCATGGTAGAAGTCATTAAGAGGCCTGGCTCTGGAAACTAAGGATCTTGGGTTCAAATCCCAGCTTGACACTTTCCGAACTCCTGATCATGGGCCTGTTACTGCACCTGTCAGGGAGTCAGTGTCTCTCCTATTAGATTGTGAGTTGAGTAAGTGTGATTATACACATGAAGCACTGAGCATGAGGCTCCGGGACACATGATAAACGCCCACAAGATGTTGGCTATAATGACACCATCATAATTAAGAGCTCAATATGATGCTGGCCTCTATGAGTGCTCACTTTCAGAGGACACCAGAGATGAAGGAGTGGGATTCAGGGATGGTAGTCAGCTTGCTCAACATCCTAGCACTGATGAGGACAGAGTGAAGACTGGGACCAAGGTATCTGACCACGAGGGCTTTGGTTGGGCTAGACGGTTTGGAGCATTTGTAAACCAGGCCATGCCTTACAGTTGAAGGACAAGGTGGCAGCAGAAATGCCCCCTAGCCCAGAAATCAAAATCCTTTAGTACTGATTGTGCCCATTTGTTAAGTAGTTTGAGGTCAGCTTGGTTAGGTTCTCTTACCTCTTCAGACAGTGGGATTTTCATCTGAAAAAGGAAGGGATTACATAGAATGACTCTTGAGACTTTTTCCTACCCAGTCAGTGTTGCATATCACAAGTCATAATAGTTCTCGGACCAATGGAGTCCCAGGGTGGAGAAGTCTGTGGTTACTTTGGGCAGTACCCCATCTGCCTGTGGTTGAGGGATTTCTGCAGCAAGAAGCAGAGTGCCCCACTTGCTTAACACTCTGCTTTTCCCCTTGCAGGTGGCATTGTCTTGAATCCGTCTTTCTATGGCATTCCTGGGCACACCCACACAATGATCCATGAGATTGGGCACAGCCTGGGCCTCTACCACATCTTTCGAGGCATCTCAGAGATCCAGTCTTGCAGTGATCCCTGCATGGAGACGGAGCCCTCCTTTGAGACCGGAGACCTCTGCAGTGACACCAACCCAGCGCCAAAACACAAGTTCTGCGGTGACCCAGGGCCAGGGAATGACACCTGCGGCTTCCATAGCTTCTTCAACACCCCTTACAACAACTTCATGAGCTATGCAGGTAGGGCTCCTCACCCGGCAGGGTGCACATAGCTGGGTGCCCCACAGGGGCTCCAGTTCTGGCTCAGAGGTGCCTTGGGAAAGCTGCTTTCTTCTCAGATTTCTTCATCCCAACTGTCCCTCATCCCAGATAATAGGGGTGTGACAGTCCTTGTGTGAGATCTCAGGGGCTCATGGGAGCTTTTGCATCCAATGTCTCCTCAGAAAGACACACTTGAAGGAGCCGGCTGAGGACCAAGGCCAGGAGAACTATGTAGAAGTTCAGGCTCTACCACTGTCCCCCTCCCCCCCGGTGCCTTTGGGTCTGTCACATCCTGTCTCTGGGTCTCCCTTCGCTGAAGAAAATGGAATCTTTGGATCCGGAGAATCGTAGAGAAGGTTCCTCTAATTTTGCTGTTGTATTTTTCTAAACTGGTGGTTGCTGCAACTTTGTCTTTGTCTCTTCTTTTTCTTTTTTTTTTAAACTGCAACTTTTTCTTAAATATAAAGCTCTTACATTCTTTTCTACTCTTTTCTTACAAAACAAAATAGAATGCTTTTGGTTTTGCAAATATGAAATTACATGAGAGGGGTATAGTCTTTTCCTAACTGCATATATCCTGTCAGAGCCCTTTTTTATACCATCAGTAATAGCATTAAGGACTGATGCTTTGGGTTCAAGGATGTCTTAGAGTATATCAAGGCCACTTCTAGCCCTTAGAGCATTTTGAAAGTTAGAACGAGGTATCCTTTTCCCAAGGCACTCTCAACCCTCACCACTGGCCTCTTTGACCAAGAACCCTAGTGTAGGACCCAATCCACAAATTGTGTATAGTAGTAACCCAACATCGAATTCTAGAATAACATTTGATTTAGGTGTCTCTTGCCCCTACAAAAGCAACTGAGTTCTGTGAAAGCAGAGATTGTCTCTAATGCACCACTGTATTCCCAGAACCCAGCACAGAGCCTGGTATTTAATAAATGTTTGTTGAAAAGAAAGGGAGGGAGGGTGGAAGGGAGACTGAGAGGGAAGAAAATAAATAAATTCTCAAAAAGGTACAAAAAAATGATTTTTTTTTAAGATTTTATTTTTATTTGACAGAGAGAGAGATCACAAGTAGGCAGAGAGGCAGACAGAGAGAGAGAGAGGAGGAAGCGGGCTCCCTGCTGAGCAGAGAGCCCAATGCGGGCCTCAATCCCAGGACCCTGAGATCATGACCTGAGCCGAAGGCGAGGCTTTAGCCCACGGAGCCACCCAGGTGCCCCCGAAAAATGATTCTTATCAATACTAATATTTCTCCTTGTATGAAAGTTTATGGTTCCTAAAGGAATTAATACACACTATCCCATTCAACTCATAACGAATCTATGGGGTAGAAAATATCCCCGTTTTACAGATGGCAGTACTGTGGCTCACTAAAGTCACAAACCCCAGGTCACCCATCTGACTCCAAGCATTTGTTTTTTTCTCCTGTTCCTGTGTGGGGCTTTCAGTCTGCATCTCTGCTTGAACTAGGAAAGCCCTCTTCCCACAGTTTTCCATTTTTTCTTTGCTTTTGGCCTCAGATCACATTTGAAGAGAGGATTTTGCTGCTAAATTGCAATGAATTTGATGATCCCCAGTAGGTCTTCTTGTTTTCCCATATGGACTGATGACCTCTGGAGGCTTCTACAGTTTAAGACTCCTGCCTTTCAAACCTGAGGTCCCTGGAAGGGTCAACAGCCCAACCTTGGTACGAGAACAGGGTCTTTAGGTTTAGGTCTTTTAAAAAGAACACAGTGCTCAGTATTTCCTCAAAAGCAGATTTCCCACTGGATTCCCACTCCCAGACAAGCCGACATCCCATATCCGGTGCCCTGTCCTCTCACACAGCCCTGCTTACGTTCCATCTCTGTAGCACCTTTCCTTGGCTAGCTCAGCGCACATGGAAGATAAACAATAACATGGATCTGGAAGTTTGCCGGACGCTTAGGGGCCTTGGAGCTGCCACCAGCTACCAGACCCCCATAAACTAAATCTTTTTTTTGTTCCCCTTTGTACAGATCTAAAGGGTGATTGATTTACTGTTGTTTTTTTAAAGGAACCCCTCAGCTCAGTGACCCATTAACAGCAGAACTAATTCACTGAGCTATGATAACAAACTTACACCCGCAGAAGCATATTCAAGGCGACCACGAGCTTTGAAATGTTTGTTTTCCTTAGGATCTCTGATAGATGGGGTGACAAAAGCAGCTGAATGAAATTCAAAATGCAGAAGAGGATTGGGTTCTCAGGACCGGGGAGAGCTGTGCACAAGGGCTGTGCAGTCAAGGCCAGAGGTTGAGACCCTCCTGGGTCAACAGCTCGGAGTTCCTTCCTTCCTTCCTGGATGCTTCTTCCTTGGGTGTGGTCGAGTAAAGAGTCTAGAGCAGTGCTGTCCAGTAGAAGTTTCTGCAAAGATGGGCATGCCCTGTGTCCATTGCTGTCCATCGTGATCACCACTAGCCTGATGCGGCTCATGAGTGCTTTGAGTATGGCTAGTGAGACTGAGGAATTGACTTATTAGTCTTCAGTAACTTTAATTAATTCAAACTGAAGTAACCCCACGTGGCTGGTGGCTGCCATATTGGTCAGCACAGGTCTACAGTCTGTATCGAGTGTCTGTGAATCACCACACACCATGGGATATGCTTCATAGGCTTCTCTTGTAGAGTCTTATAGAATCCTCAAAAGTAACCCTCATTTTACAGATGCAGAAAGTGTGGTTTAATATAGCTTAGGCCACTTGCCCAGGGTCACACAAGGAGAAGGTAAGCCTTTTTCACTGCAGAGCTGGTGCTATTGATCAGTAAACGTCTGGCTGTCTTTCCGAAGCTAAGGTAGGTGGGGAGGGTCCCTTCAGCTGCTGGATAAGCCCGGGGCAGATGAAAAGCAGAAGTCAAGACTCTACTTCCTGAAGATGATAGGCCACAGGAGACCCCCCAAGAGTACCCTCTAGTCAGGGCTTCCTCAAGAGTGCAAAAACTCGCAGGAGCAAGTGTCTCGTTTTGCCATCATTCTGCGTGTCGGGGCCTTTCCAAATGCACATCTGCTTGGACCCTGCAATCCCCACTGTCAGGAATATATCTGAGGGAAAGAAATCCGTACTTGTTTTAAGATTTAATCCTGAAGATGTTCTTAGCAATGTTATTGTCTAAATATCAATTAGGTATTTACTCTCTGCCACGCATGAAGAAAAAATACTTATATGTGTGAAAAATTAGAAACTGCTCGCAAGTCCAATGAGCATGGACTGTTGAAATAAATCACAAGGCTTCTGTATGATAGAACATTATGTGGCCACTAATGATAATGTAGAAGATGAAAGAGGGGTGTCAACAGGAGCTGAGGAACACAGTGGTGCAGAGCGTGGAGTTTGGGAGCGCAGGCACTGAATGCAAATCCTCCACACGTTAGCCTTTGATCGCATCAAGGTGCTTCTCCAAGCCTCACTCACTTCCTGGATACTGTGGAGGGTCATCACACCTACCTTGTGTGATAGTAGGTGTGCTCACGCAGATAAAGGACTTAGAACTGTCCCTGGTACCATAACTAGTGTTCTGTAAATGATCATCCGTAGGATTGTTAGCTCTATAATGTGTAAGTGGTCACGGGACCTCGTATGGTGTAAGACATGGCATATATACGTGTGTGTGTGTGTGTGTGTGTGTGTGTGTGTGTCTGTGTGTAAATGTATGTGTATATATGGTGTAAATGTGTTTCCGATAGTGAGAATTAATAAATATTCACATGCAATATACATATACACACATAGATCTGTATACTAAATACTAATGTTATCTCCAGGTAATGAGTTTAGGGGGATGTTTATCTCTTTGTAACATTGTGGGCATATTCCACTTATTTTACAATGAATAATCATTTATTGCTATTACTATTAGGATCACTATCATTATTTAATAAAAACCAAAAAGGCAGGAGCTTACAAAGGGCAGCTCTGTTATCCCTACACTAGACATGGGTTAACTTGTTAAATGCCCTTATTAGCTTTAGGAGGTGGTTACATCGCTATTCCCAATGCTACTGTTGGTGAAAACGAGGCTGGCCGGGGGGCCAGCATGGTGCTCCTGATTCCACAGCACATGGCAGTGCTGACTCCCTGTGCTCCGCAGTCACCATGCTCCAGAGCAGAATGTTTGTGGAGAACAAAGCATGGGGCTGGCGCAGGCTTCCACAGTGATGAGATCGCCAAAGTCCTCTCTGCTGAGGGATAAGATGGGCTGGCTGGTCCTGGAGCTCAGATGTCAGGAGGGGAAACGTGTGGAGGCAGGAAACCAAAAGGGGCTAACTCTAGACATGAGCTAATTGAGACAGAGCATTTGTGATAAAGGGAAACCCTTTGGTGTCTCCCCCCACCTCCCCGGGATTCTGATAGCCCCCGAGTCTCTAAGCAGAGTAGCGTGGGACAGTTGTTTATGGACTTCTGTATTCGAGTTTAGATACAGTTCTGCTCTCTTACCAAGTTCTGCCACCTGTTTTTCATACTCCTCTTTATTGACAAACATGAAAATGGCTAATTTTTAAGTCAGGAAAGGAAAATGTACTTCTTTGGGGAAAAGAAACAAACAAACCGGAGTATATGGAGGGGGAAAAATGCTGTTTTTCTCCTCCATTCATCTTGATAAATACTCTATGTGCTCCGGCTCGCTAAATCCCCACAGTGTCTCTATGGAGTGGGGTTTATTAAATGTCCCCAATTTGTACCTGTGGGACCTGAGTTTTAGATTTACTTCCTTTTGGAAATGACTGATTATTATTCTGTTCGGTGCCTGTGCCTTAACATACACAGCCATTCCCCTCTTAATAGACAGATGTGTCATTTCTGATATTTTTAACATTATAAATGATGTTTCAAAAATATCCTCATACCTATATTTTCCCCATGTTTTTTCATGAATATCTGTCTGTTGAATTCTTGAATGTGCTATTGCTAGATCAAAGAGAGTGACTGGGGTGCCTGGGTGGCTCAGTTGGTTAAGCGACTGCCTTTGGCTCAGGTCATGATCCTGGAGACCCAGGAGCGAGCCCCACATTGGGCTTCCTGCTTGGCAGGAAGCCTGCTTCTCCCTCTCTCATTCCCTCTGCTTGTGTTCCCTCTCTAGCTGTGTTTCACTCTGTCAAATAAATAAATATTTTTTTTTTTTTAAAGAATGGCCATTTTACATTCTGGTTGCTTTTTTTTTT
>PITA01000084.1:235594-264325 GCA_004023965.1 Spilogale gracilis | reverse complement strand
GCCACTATCCCTTCCCCTGCTTCCTACCTATTCAGTGGTTTTTCCAGGGGTACTTTTTTTCCACTAAAAGTTCAAAGTTCATAGGAACAATGAAGAACATACCTAAATATTTGGTCCTTCTTAGGCTGAGATGTTTGAACTCTATTCTCCAGGCAGTGGGGAGCCACAGAATGTTTGTTATCCAAGGAGTTAGATGGCTGCATGTGGACTTGAGAGAGATGTATGTGACTAAGTATACTTGTTAAGGGACCGTGGGCTCTTCCACTTTGTCCAGACCTGTGAGAGATATGCCCAGGGTGCTGGACGAGAAACTAGCTGTCAGTAATTACTAAGGGAATCAGAAGGAGCTTCTGTGTATAACCTCCTTTCACTCCTGTCCCTTCCCCAAGCTGGATTCTCAAGGTCCCATCCAAATACCCAGCTCCCACACAAACTTATTTTCTCTTTGTTTGATAAGGTGAAGTGAGTTTGTGGTACAGGATTTCCAAGTGGCGGGTTTATTTTAAGATCTGGCCAGCCCTGTGCTCCTCCGTCTGGGGCCCAGCTGCAGAAACCCCAACCATGCAGACAACTCTGGAAAGTGGCGTTTTGGGAAACCTAGCCAAAATAGTGCCTTGTTCTGCCCCCAGGGCAGCTGAATGGAGCTGTTGGAGGGGTAGATAGGAGGCAGGCTCCTTCCTTGGGAGGTGAGTTTTGGATAGTTGTCAGTCCACACTGTGGAAAAGAGAGAAGGGCTGAAGGTCACTCCATTAAAGACATTTAAGAGATCGTATTCCAGGGGTGCCTGGGTGGCTCAGTTGTTAAGGGTCTGATTTTGGCTCAGGTCATGATTTTGGAGTCCCAGGATCAAGCCCTGCATCAGGCTCCCTGCTCAGTAGGAAGCCTGCTTCTTCCTCTCTCATTCTGCCTGCTCATGTTCCCTCTCTAGCTGTGTATCTCTCTGTCAAATAAATAAAATCTTAAAAAAAAAAGATTGTATTCCAGCCCATTCAGACTTGGGCTCACATCCTATTTATCAAGCACCTGCAGGGTACTTTTCCTATACAGGGTCTCATTTAAGCACAGAAAGAAGTTCTCATATTGATTAGAAACATGGTCTTAGGGGTGCCTGGGTGGCTCAGTTGGTTAAGCGACTGCCTTCGGCTCAGGTCATGATCCCAGAGACCTGGGATCGAGCCCCACATTGGGCTCCCTGCTCCGCAGGAAGCCTGCTTCTCCCTCTCTCACTCCCCCTGCTTGTGTTCCCTCTCTAGCTGTGTTTCTCTCTGTCAAATAAATAAAATCTTAAAAAAAAAAAAAAAAGAAAAAGAAACATGGTCTTGGAATCCAGAATGCCTGGGTTCAAATCTCAGGTGTATCACTAGCATTGTGATCATAAAAGAGTTGCTTGGCCTCTCTCAGTCTTGATTCCCTTCTCTGCAAAATGGAGTAAATTGTGTATTTACTCCCCAAATAGGGGGGATGTGAAATACATCCAAAGCACAGGGCACCAGGCCTGGCTGATCCTAAGCACACAGTGAATAGCCAAGTGATGGTCCTGTACTCATTCCCAGCATGGACACTGCATCTAGATTGTTTACAGGGCCTCCTATCTCTCTGGCTGTGCTCACTGAAAAGGACACCGTGTCCCTGTGGGCTTGCAGCTCCCTCTCCTACAGTCCCTGACCTTCCTCTCCCCATCTTAGCCATCCAGTCTGGTTGACCTCAAGTACTTCCTTCTTCAGAAGCCTCCCTGGGTCTCTGTCTTTCCCCTCCCTTGGGTCTCTGTCTCTTGTTCATCACTGGTCAACATCACAGACTTTCAGTCTTCTGATAACCCTGACACATATAAGAGACTTGCCTTCACTCTCTAAATAGACTGGTCACTCCTCAAGGGCAGGAATATTTTTGCCCTTTCTGGTGCCTTTGGCCCAGAGCAAAGAATATGGCATAGATGCTAAGAAGGTTAGTCTGAAGAACAATATCACTGCCTCCATGGACAGGGGAATGGATGAATGAGCAGATGAATGAATGTGAAGGAATGAGGGAGTGACTTAACAAGTAAAGGAATGAATGGATGGGAGATTTGAGGTGATTGTTAAGGGAGGGATGGAATAAGGGGATGCGTGGCTTACTGACCAGGGATTGGGGGGCCCGTGGAAAGCCATTTGGCCCTTGTCCTTAGCTGTGACCTCTGGGCCGCTCCATCCCATCCACCCTCCCCTTCCTCCTGTTCCCTCTTACCTGTCTCCAGAAGTGATGACTGTACTCATTTTTTCACAGACCATTAGCTCTTGAGCACTGGAAGAGACCAGCTCTGCATTGGCAAGGGCTGGGGTGCTTGCTGGCTGGCCCTCTGGGAGACGTCATGCGGTGGGTTCTTATCTCTCCCTCTGCCCACTTGCAGATGACGACTGCACGGACTCCTTCACGCCCAATCAAGTTGCCAGAATGCACTGTTACCTGGACCTGGTCTACCAGAGCTGGCAGCCCTCCAGGAAGCCGGCGCCCGTCGCCCTGGCCCCCCAGATCGTGGGCCACACAACCGACTCCGTGACGCTGGAGTGGTTTCCACCCATCGATGGCCATTTCTTTGAAAGGTGAGTGTGACCTGTGCAGTGTGGATCCCTCCCTCTCCTGCTGAGAAGAGGGGAAATTCCAAAGGGAAGCTGTTTTCTTGGTCCTTGCTCTTGTTCACCTGGAGCCCCCAGCACCGAGCCATGACTGGTCCATAGAGACACATGGTAAATTGGGGAGTTGGGATAAGTGAAGGAGTGCTCATCGGAATTAATAAGTAAAGATGCATGCTTTCAATGAACGGATGTTTAGCTTTATTTTTTTATGAAACACCTGGAAACTTATTGCCTCTATACTTCGTATAGAGGTGCTGGCCTCATCTCCATGAGCTCAGAGGTTCAATTTGCCTCTGGTCAATGCACAATTGTGATTAATGTATAATATATATTATATATGAAGGTGTATCTGTGTGCATATACACATACTCATACATCATACATGAATATACTTGAATATATGAATACATATAATTAGAATCTTTGTACCTAGTACTTTGTTGTAGAGTGGAGGGTAGAATTTTTAGAAGATCAGGGATAATAAACTGAGGCACAGGAGTTCTGCTCCCCTGTCTTTGACTTATTAACCGCACTACCTTGGGCAAGTGACTTTCCCTCCTGAACTGGTCCTCTCTGGCAGGAAATTGGGTCTAATTATGCCTCAGTGGCCTGAAGATGGGGACCTGAATCCATTGGTTTCTTGTGGTTGCCTCTCAGCATTGAGACCCTCTGAGGATCTCAAGCTTTAAGGGAAACATATTCTGAAGAGTCAGGAAAACAGATTAAGATGATGACATCTACATTTTGCTATGATTTAGGGCTTATTAGTATATTAACCCCATCCCAACCCTTCTTTGGGGCATTTTGTACAACACTGATGATATACCATTGATGATGGTGAAAGTGATAACCAGCTAATGATTAACTGATAATTCTCTGTGGTTATGGTTATTGCCATTTATCAAGTCCTTACTCTGGGCCATATTCTGTATTAAGGCTTTATAAGCAGAGTCTCCAGTAACTATGAAAGGGGAATCATCAAGGAATATCTGGGCGATTCCTTCAGTTGGGCATCTAACTCTTGGTTTCATTCAGCTCAGGTCATGATCTCAGGTTTGCAAGACTGAGCCCTGTATTGGGCTCTGTGATCAGCGTGGAGTCTTCTTGGAATTCCCTCCCTCTCCCTCTACCTCTTCCCCTCTCCACATTTCTCTCTCTCTCAAATACATGAAGAAATAAATAGATAAATAAATAAAATCTTAAGAAAGTAATAGAAGGGGAGTCATCATCCTCATTTGCCAGATAAGGTAGGAATTAGAGTGAAAAACGCTAAGAGATTTAACCAAGAGCCCCCAGATGGTGCTGGGAGCTGGGCTCTGACTCACATTTTGCAGCGTCTTCTCTCGGGCCTCACGTGCTTTCGTTAAGTCCTTCCAAAACTTAAATTATGAAGGAGGTATTACCCCTCCCCTCAAAAGAGCCACAGAAGGTGGTAAGGTGCTCTTATTTGCATGGGTGTGTATGTATAAATACGTATTAGTTCATGGTACCACATTAAATTTGGGCTCCGGTTCTCTCTACTACTGTCAGTCCCTGAATCTAGAACCTTTGTTTGGCAATTGGGTGAATGTGTTCATGATGGAAGGAAATGCACTCCCTGACCCTCTATAAACCAACACTACCATCCCCCCGCCCTGCCTTCCCCTGCCCCAGCTGCCCTCACTGGGAGCTCAGAGCTGGGTTTGGGAAACGTCATGTGACACTTCAGAACAGACTTTCCAGCAGCCTGTAGATTTATTTATTTTTTCTGTGGCGATGAGAAGTATCAGACTTTTGGTCAGGCCTTGGCCTCAGTTCCACTTAAAAATGGAAGTTTTGTAAATGAAGCTTCCCGTGTATGTATTTAATTTGTATTTCTTAAAGCAGTTATTGTCCATTAAATAAATACCATCTGATTGTTGGAAACCTATTGGAGAGTTAATTGTTGTGTAATGAGATATGTCTCTATTACATAGTACCCTCAGCTTCAATCAATATGTTTTTAATAACCTATAGTCACTTGGTCCTTACGGCTCATACAATAGCTATTCTGTTCAGTCTGAGATTGCATAATGGAGTTATCATATGTTAAATGAAAACTGACATTTTAGAAACATGTCTAATTAGGGTTAACAGCTATGTAGATGATAGTCTATGGCTAAAGGAAATCGATCTGCAAGTTTAATAAATTGCTGTAAAGAAATGGAGCTATCATTTTCTCATGCCCTCACAGTTTATACTCATACAGATTGGCTTGGTGCAGATTCCACAACCTTTGCCGGCAAGTTATGTGCACTCTGTTCTCAGCTCCCATTCCTGGTCGGCAGGACCTTCTGCGAGCCATCTCACCTCTCTGTGGTTCTCTCTGACCTTCAAAGTCTTCTTCTGTAATTGTGCCCACTTCACCTGGCTTTTGTGGGGAATTCAAGAAATGTGACATCTGCGATATGCTCACACACACACACTCTATGTCCAAGAAACATTAGCTCCCATCTTGTGCAAAGGTTCCCAGAGCTGTTTAGCTACTTGAAAATTCTCCTTCCCTGCAAAATCTCTGGTGTTTTCCACTACATCCATCAATGCCAACCTCTCGCCCCTGGCCATCCTTACGTCCTCCTGCTGTTCCTCACATCTGTGGTCTAAGAGAATACAAGGGTTTTCCTTAAGAAAACATATTCAGATCCTCCCACAGCCTGTGTCCTCACACATGGGCAACTGAATAAATAATTCAAGGCCACCCCTGGCTTTTCTAACTCCTTCATTTTTATCTGTCTTGCAAACATGTGTTGACTGAATGGTTTCAGTTATCTGAACAATTGGCGGTGGCGTATTAGAAAGAATTCTGGACTAAGACCCAAAAGACCTGGGTCTGAACTTGTTGTAGCCTCATTCATTTCCTCCTCCTCTTCGGCCTCAGTTTTCTGATCTGTAAGCTAAAGGTCATCTGGCCTTTCTCCCTATTCCAAATCTCAGAATGGAGAAAATGACTTAAGTAACTATTTTTCTCAATTCTCCCCAAAATAGTGCATAATGAGTGCCATTCTAGATGCACAGGAGAGAAGTTAACTCATCACACACAGTGGGTATCTTAAAGAAGCACTGTTCAATAGGACTTCTGCAGTAATGGAAATGTTCTGTATTTCTCCTGTCCAATATGGTAGCCATTAGCCAACTGGCTACGGAACATTTGAAATGTGGCAAGTGTGAAACTGAATTTCTAAATTTATTTAATTTTCATTAATTGAAATTCAGAGACCCACATGTGGTTGCTGGATACTATTAGCACAGACTTCAGACTTGAGCTATAGGCTTTGATTCTCATACAAGGTGGATAAGAAAGATGATCTCTTCTAATGTTAGCATATTGTACTACTGTGAATTCAGTGTCTTTGTGTGTGTGTGTGTGTGTGTGTGTGTGTGTGTGTGTGTATTGTGTGAGACTGTGTAGATACGGGTGTAAATAAAAATCAAATACATGCCAAGCATAAGAACACATATACTTCCTCAATGTGTAGGATACCGCTTCATTTTGGTAAAGACTGTATCTACTCTATGACTTTACAAGCTATGAATTTGTCATGATTACTTTGTACTCGTGATCTTCTATTTCCTAATCTGTGAAATGGGAACATTATCCACTGCCCAGAATCATACCATTGCATTTAGTTGCCTACTTTGCCTTTACCTTTGCCCTTCTTTTCTGAATCCATGTTTCATTCAGCATGAAGACCAGTCTTTTTAAAATGTAAATGAGATCACATCACTCCCTGACTTAGACTGGCTCCAGTGGCTTCCCGCCTCTTTTATGTACAGTTTCCAGGTGGTCTATTGGACCTCCCATGATCTGCTCCTTGCCCACTTGCCCAGCTGCTTCTCTTAACACTCCTTGCTTCATTCGTGACTCCTGTCATGCGGACTTCCTTTGGGATCCCTATAGATCCAGGTTTTTCCTGTGTACGTCCTTTACGTACCTGAAACTGCCCCTGGAATGCTTTGTATCCACTCTTCATGCCATCCTTCAGCTCTCACCATAGATGGCATCCCCTCAGTAAGACCTTTTGTGGCTGTTTCAATTTTAATCAGCCCAGTGCACCTCCCCTACCAGTATTCTTGCCTACATTATCCATTTACTTTCCTTCTAGAACTTAACGAACCCATAATTTTGTATGTATTTACTTATTTGTTTATGTACTATCCATCTGCCTGTAAACTCTATGAAGTATAGGTAGCATACCTGGTTTTCTTCCCCTTGAATAGTCAAAGTCCAGAACTTGTACAGTGCTCGCAACTAAAGGTGGTTCAATGACTACCCACTGAATAAAGAGATGAACCGATGAATGAACATGTGAACCAGTGACTGAATATGAGGGAAGGTACTTTGTGGAGCTCTGTGCGAACAAGGCATGTTTACTGTGAGGTGGATGATGGTTTAGTCATTCATCAGAGTATTTATTAGAAACCTAGGATGTGTCTAGAACTGATGTACAGGGGGTTATGGGGCCATAATCTGAAACAAACCATGTGAAGAAACAGAAAGAAAGTCCCAGTGGCCATTAAGGTCCATTAGGTTTCCAACCCCATCCTAGAACTTTTATAATCTCATTGACATAGAGCCAGTCATGTGACCCTGAGCGGCTGTGCATGGATTGTGGTCATTGTAATGGAAGTCTGCCCTCCAGAGTGAGGAAGTCTCTCTCTGCACTCCTCATTCCCCCCTTCAAGTGTATTTCTGTAATTATTATTATTGCTAGAATTCATAGATACTCAGAATATATAGAAAATTCAGAGAACCAGAAGGAATAAAAAGGGAGTGGTAATCATCCTATATTCATTCCACGACCTAGAAATTGTTGTTGATATTTTGTCATATTGAGGTTATAGCATTAAGAAGCTGCTGTAAATTCGGTTTTGAATATGGTTTTTCACATTATAGCTTATGCATTTTCCATGAGATTTTGTGGAATATTTTTGTAATGATTGCTTACCATTTCATTGAACATACTAATCTTAGGCTGTTTCATCATTCTCCTTTCATTGGAGATTAGTGTGCTTGCAAGATTTCTACCTATGTATGATCTCGTGTTAACAGTGATAAAGCTAAGGATGAACATCTACAATTTGAGGGGCGCCTGGGTAGCTCAGTAGTTAAGCATCTGCCTTCGGCTCAGGTCATGATCCTGGAGTCCTGGGATCAAGCCCCACATCGGGCTCCCTGCCTGCTCGGCAGGAGCCTGTTTATCCCTCTCTCACTCCCCCTGCTTGTGTTCCCTCTCTAGCTGTGTTTCTCTCTGTCAAATAAATAAATAAAATCTTAAAAAAAAAAAGGAAATCTACAATTTGAGAGTCTAGACTAGGTTAGTTATGGAATGTAGCAACATGTCTGAGTGACTGGTTTTCATCCATCTATCTATCGCCATCCAACCACCCACTCATCTATCCACCCATCCACTCATCCACTCATCCACTCATCTACTCATCTACTCATCTATCCATCCATTCATCCTTCTACATATGTTAGCCACTATATGAGTAGATAATCAGGAGAATAAGCTGTTCACTTATAGGTTTGGGAATGAGCTTCCTGGCATCTGTGTGGAAGAGGAATGGGGAACACCAGCAGACTGATGCTCACCTACATGCTCTTTCTTACCAAGCTACAGAGTTTCTGTATGAAGGGAAAGCTTTAAAGCTCTTCCCTAGCATCTTTCAGGTAACTAAAATATAATAATCCTCTTAGGAATGATGAGAGAGGTATTGGCAGGACCACTGCATTTTGAGAAATAATGGGCTCATCCCTCTACCCTCCTGGCAGCTGCCTCCTAAATAGATGTCAAGTCTGGAGAGCAAGCAAGATCCCAGAGGCTGTTGTGGCTCAAGAGAGATTGAATCCAGATACATAAGACACTTGACAGTAGAGGAAGCCACCATAATATTACACTCCTGGGGCTCTGCCTTTCAAGGGATTGGCTTGCCCCTTGGAAAGCTGCAAAAATGAATTAGATGCCATGGTAAGGAAGATGTCATGCTTTTGACTGTTAAATCAGAGATGATTCATCCATCCCCAGAAAGTCAGGCCTGGAAGGTTCTATAAGCGTCATCTGGGGGTTCAATCACCTCATTTTCAGATGAAGGAACTGAATCGTGCCTTCTTTTTATTTAATACCTAGGACACAGGATGGTGCCTGACACATGGGAGGTACCTGATAAACACTATTAAAAGAATAAAATTTGAGGTCAAATGGAGCTAAAGTTTTTTTTGCAACCACACATCAAATCCTCAGTAGAGCTTTGGGTGTTTGATGAAACTAAGATTAGTATGGGTCATAAGCCTTTGGCCTATTAATTCTGTACTGCTTGAAATTAAAGAAGTGTCTTACAATAGGACAGAAGCCACATAAATCCAAACAAGATCTTTGCTGAGTGGTGGGGTGATATTTCACTCATGGTCGTATTCTGGAAACTTTGGTGAGGATAAGGACAGGGGTAGCATGGAATTGTTTTGTCTTCTGCTCTGGTGCCTTTGGCCTACCCAGATCAGGAGCTCATTCAACTGTTCCTAAGTCGGTGTATCTCCCTTCTTTCCTTGGCCTCCTAGAGAATTGGGATCAGCATGTGACCTTTGCCTGGAAGGGAGAATCCTGGTGCAGTATGCCATCAATGCCTCCTCCCCGATGCCCTGTGGCCCATCAGGACACTGGAGTCCTCGAGAAGCAGAAGGTAAGCTAGCCTGGAAGCTCATTTACAGGTTGGGGGAACCAGGAACAACTCTTTGGATGTAGCTGGAGCTTTATGATTTAACAATCTTTTCTGCGTACTATCTCATTTAATCTTATAATTGCCTTGCAAGGCCAACTTATTTTATTTTTGTCTTTTTCCCTAAACCTTACCGAGACATAATTGACATATAACATCGTATAGGTTTAAGGTGTACAAATGGAGGATTTGATACACGTATCATTGCAAAATGATTATAGCACAATAAGGTTAGTTAACAGGTCCACCGTCTCATATTTTTTGATTGTCTGTTTGTGAGCTCATGTAAGATCTACTCTCTAGGCTAATTTTCAAGTATATGATAGAATATTATTAACTATAGTCACCATGGTGTAAATAAGAACTCCAGAGTTTATTCATCATACAACTGCAAGTTTCTGCCCTCAGCCCAAGATCAAGGCCAATAGTCATTCACGGATTCAGCACATGTCCTTTGAATCCTGCACTGTCCTAAGTATGTCATCCTACTTTACATATGAAGAAACAGAAATGCTGCGATATTGAACAAGGCTTGAAGCCACACACCTCATAAAGACATGGTGTGTAATGGTGTTTACCTGTGCCTCCAGACCTTGATGGTTTTTTGGTGCACAGAAAATCACACATACCTCAGGGAGGGGTGGAGGTTTCAGTAATCTTTGTCTTCTTTTGTTGTTGGGATATCCAGGGCATCCTCACACATGCCATGACTGTCCCTCTCGAAGTTTTTGGCCATGTACCCTCCTTTTTGAGATCCATCTATCAGCAAAACACTGGAGGGAAATACCTCATCACTGTCACTGTTGGCGGGCTCTCCCCATGACTGGACCCTCTCCGGCCTGGGGGTCTCCCAGGCCCTCCTAGGGGCCAGTGGTCTCTGTTCTCTCTTATGGCCCCACCTGCTGCCAGACCCACTGGGATTTCTGCAGAATTTAAGAGAGTGCCTTTCATCCAATACTTTGTTCTGCTGGCACTTGGCCCTGACAGCAGCCACTTGGAACTCAGAGAATCTCGTGGAAAGTTGCCTTCTCAGTTTCCTTCTGCGATACCCCCTTCTTTAGGGCTCAGTTCTAGTGCCTGAAGCCCAGGTGACAGAGACTCTGTGCTCTCCTGTGTCCTTCCTTGCTCTCAGAGACTTTTGCTTCACTCCTCAGTCTCTATTGCCCTTGTGCAGGACAGCTCCCGTCCACGGTTCCTGGGTGGGGACACCAGCCCATCAGAGAGAGCAGAATCTGATTCCTCCCTGAGGTTCAGTAAGAACTCCCCCCGTTTTCTTTTATATTTTTAGAAAGAAGGTTGAGAAGAAAAAGCCAGGGAATAAAGCAAGGGAAAAGGATCAGAGAGGAGAGTGAAGGAGAAAAATGACAGCACTGTACTTTGTTATCTTCTAAAGTAGCTTAAAATAAAAATGAGAGCTGAACTCAGGAACTCTAAACAAATCCATCTGGAATGTAAAGCAAGGGGGATGGCTGGGAGAAGCCCTCAGTTCATCATCCCCCCAGGACCACAGGCTGTCAGACTTGGAAGGGGGAGCCTGGCTCATCTAGCCCCAGTTCCCACCCAGTGCAGGAATCCCGCTGGTGCCCTCCCTCACCCAGGCTCTCCTAGCACCCACGCGGACATTCCTGGGCCTTCCATTCTAACTCCATTTGTTAGAAAGTTCTTGCCAAAATCTACGGTCGTGACTTTTCCATCTCAATAGAACCCACATTGGGTTCTCACAGAAGAAAGAACGTGTCTCTGCCAGCTGACAAATTGTGGCCATGCAGAGAGAATCAGGCTCATTTACAGCCACATAGGAGCTATGTGCCAGGCACTGTGCTGGGTACATGGCCAAGACAGTGCTGCCCATCTAACACAGGAGTCGGATGAGTAAAAGGGTGGTTACCATCTACCATTGGGGGCAGCAAGGCCCATGACAACTGAAACACACAGTGCCGAGGGAGTCAGGAAGATGCTGGCCTCGTCCAGGGCTGAGACTTCATCATCACCCTAATGATCAAGGCTCATTTGGGAACATGAAAGAAGTCTGGTATGTTTAGAGCAGTGTTTTTTTTTTCCCCCGGTGTGATCTGGAGGCTTATGGGATTCCTGGAGACTTTTGGGCATCCTCAAAACCCAAAATTATTTTCATAATAATGCTATGATAATTGCTTACCATTTTCACTCTCATTCTCTCCTGAGAGAGCAGTGTTGCTTTTCAGTGGCTATGTGCTAATGGAATACATGCTTATGTGTTCTTGTGCTTAAAAGTTCTCAGTGTCATGTATATCATGGTAACTACCAGTAGATGCAAGCCATATAAATGAAAGCTTTTCAGTAATGCTATGAGAGTTTAAGTGGGTTTGGAGCATGAAATGTGAGGTGTGGGGTAGGGGGAGGTTGGACTGGGTGTTCTCTAATGACTGGATGGGGCTGGGTTTACACTGAGGGCAGCAGGGAGCCACCTCATGCCTTGGTGGGGTTCTGAGGCATGGTGCAATGTGTGTGATATAAAGATTGCACAGGCTGCTCTGTGGTGAAGAGCCTCGGGACTGCTGTGCTGGAGGAAGGAGGGGGCAGCTGGGTGTTTGTTGCAGGAATCCAGAAGAGGGATGGTGGCGGCTTGGGTGTGGTCCATGGCAGTAAGAAATGGAGTGAACTCAATGGAATCGAGAGATATTTGGGAGGTGATATCAGCAAGACTCTCTGCCGAGACTTCTCTGGCTAAAACCATCTTGGTTTGTTCTACCCACTGCAAGAATGAACTAATTTTCCGACCTTTCCCCACACTGCCATCCAACCCTACTGTCAACTGGTTAAGCCAGTTCTTGGTTTGCTCCTCTCCCTCTTAAAGCATGATATGCAGAGTGGAGTTCATCTGGAAGTGCTGAGCCCCCTGGTTCCCTGAGCTGACTCAGGCATGCAAGGAAACCCAGCAGCCTTGGGTTTTCCTTCAGGATATGTAAATTTAGTACATGCAGGCCAGGAAAAGACACTGTTCTTTTTTTAGAGCATCCTATTACAGGCTCTGTGATCCTTTTGGCTCAGACCCTTTTAATATCCTTGAAGAAATAAACTTTTCCATGAGCCAAACTCTGCAATTTATTTCTCAACTCATTTTCATCCTATTTATCTTTGCGTGTTTAAGTTTTTGGACTTCCCAAACTAACATAAAACTCCCAAATCCATGAGCAATGCCAGACATACCTTTGGGGTTGGAGAAAGAATATGGGGTAGGGGGTGGGGGTGAAGAGGACTGGACCTTGGTCTGAGCCCTGCCATCACTGTGCTCTGTGCCCTTGAATGAGTCACTTAGCTTCTCTGAAGATAGCATCTCATGCACAGAATAAATGTCCTCTCTGGCTCTAATATTCCAAGGAGCTGTAACTTCTTTAACTCCATACTAATAATTATTGATAGAGGGTTTTGTCATTTAAAAATTACTTAACACACATCTACTATCTTCCATTAACTCCATCCCATGAACTTAAGGTAAATACAGTCACAGAAATTCTTGCCTTTGGCCACAGAAGGTGGTTGGATGCAAAAGAAAACCTGTTTTCCTGCCTCTTGAGCGAAAACTGTATTTCATAGATGAATGTTTCTTTAGATGTTCAATACCATGGACACTTGTTACCTAGGTTCTTGATAGCTAGATCTCATCAACTCAGATCTTAACTAAGATCATGTATACAGACATATAATGCATTTATCAAGGATTAGGTTTTCCATAACAAAGGAACACGTGATACTAGCTCTTTTCATTTTTATTATTTATGTGAGGCCTTTCCTCCTTTTTCTGCCCAGAATATTTCAGGTGTGTTGAAGTATTCATCTGGAAAAAACTTGGCACCAAGTTTTTATAACTATATTTGTGTCAACAGCTGCAAATGTCTGCATGGATCTTCATAAATGTAAATTTAAATCAGCATAAGTATGTCTAAATATTTTTTACACACATACATGGCCACATTTCTAGTGGACAGCTTATATAAACATGTAACTTTTCATTTAGTCACCATATATACAAAAGGGTGTGTATTAACAATGAAGTAACAGTACCTTTGCGTTTTTTCTCCTTCCCGCTTCCTTCTTACTTTCTCCCTCCCTCCCTCCTTGCTTCCCTTCCCATCCACCACCACCCTTCCTACCTTCCTTCCCTTCCCTTCTCCTTTTCCTCTGCCCTTCTTCCAGCCTCATAACCATACCCGGTCAACTTTCCATACTTGTTCTTTTTCTGCCTTAGGCACTTTGGTTAGTCCTTATCTCCTCTGATGTTCCCTAGTCCAAGCCAGAGGTGTGATTATCTACATTAGTACAGCCATTTCTCCCTGGTTTCACTAAATTAGAAGGTCTGTGGGGCCGGAGACCATGTGTGTGGAAGCCTATTTCCCCGGGGTCTAGCCTAACACTGGACACAGACCAGGCAGTCAATAATTATTCTTTGGATGGATGGATAGATGGATGGTGGATAGATGGATGGATGGACGAACAAAGAGATAGATGGATATATAGTGTCTATGACTCTAAATAGTGGTTTCCTTAAAAGACAATTCTCACTTGTTGCTTACAGTTTTTCACTAGCCAATCCCTCTTGGTATAAAATGCCGATTCCTTAAAATAACCTACAAGCCCTTTGTGATCTGGGTTCTGTGTAGTTTGCTGGCCTCATCTCTTGCCACTCTCCTGATGTGCTCAAAACCATAGTTGTCTTCCTTCCTGTTCTCTCTCAGCTGTTCTCTTTGCTTAGACTACCTCTTCCTCCCAAGCTTTTCCCTATTAATTCTTCCCGATGTTTCATACCAAAGCTAAATATCTGTGAGCATTTGCTAATATCCCATCCCATTTGAGCACCCCTGTAAGGCAAGTATCATCACAGTGGGTGACATGATGAGAAGCTCTACAGCTGATACTCTAACCTAGCCTCTTCAAAGGTTGGCATGCTGCCTGGGCCAACAATATCACATCATCTTCTGCTCCCCATCAGGGGTTAACGTACCCATCGGGGTCTTGGTTCCCTCTTCCGTGAAATGGTTTTTGTAAGACCTGTGCTGTAGACTCCCTGCCAGGCCGAGGAGAGCTGAGGCACATAACATGCTTGGCACAACGCCACACACCCGGGGGATGGTCGGTTTGTGGAGCCTGGTGTGGTTAAAGGGGTTGCTGCATTGGTGATGGTTGGACTCAGCACACCCTCGAGGCTCTTTTTTTTTTTTTTTTTAACATTTTTGAACATTTATCTCTAATAACCAGACAAGCACATGCTTTATCTCCATTCCTGTTTATTTACTTGAGTGTAATGTCCAGGCTTACCTTCCTGTCTTTTGGAAAGCATTTGGTCCCTCTGTTGATTAACAAGAAACCCAGGAGAAGGCAGGAGCCAAACACATTTGTCATCTTTGCTCTCTTGTGGCTCCTACCGCTGATAGTCATTTTCTCTAAGGAAGGGAGAAAGATTACCCTATCCCTTGACAGTTCCAGGAGAAAGTGTGTGGAGAGGGTGGAATGCTCACCCGGCGCTCCCTATCAGTAGGCATCAACGTTCTGTGTAGCTCTCACTTTTTTAACTCCATATTAACAAGATAGGAGATTCTTCATTTCACAGATATTTATTGAATGTCCACTTTGGCTACTATCTATGGATCAGGTGCTATATTAAATAAAGGCTACCAGTGAAACAGAGGTATAAGAGGCAGAAACAATAACTATCTTACAAGATCTGGGTGACAATCAGGTGAATAAATTAATGGCTAAGGAATGCACTTTACATACATTAAAATACTGCTCTCAGTAGAACTCAGTGAATAAGTGATACGTGTGTGCCAACAACTCACAAAGGTAAGAGAATCAGGAACTCCACTAAGCTGGAGAGTCTATAGGAAGAAAAGCTTCAGCCTCACTAAGAAGTCTTATTGTGCCTTTGACTTCAACCACTGGTCACTTCTAACTAGCCTTTATTACAAATAATGGATGAGCCTTGCCAAGGAATATGAGATAGAATCCTATAGTTCTGTCCATCTCTTCCTACTCTGATGCATTATATCTAAAAGGTCTTTTACATTTTCCTCACACTCTTCCCCTACCTTTCTCTCCTTTCCCTTCTCTTCTCCAACTCTGCTTGGTGTCTTCTCTCCTGCTTTGGCTGGGCAGAGAGACAGAGATTTGGGACATTTTTATAGACTTCACTGTAGTAGCTTTTCCACCCAAAATGGTTTTCTGGTTTTCATATTGTGAAAGTCATATTGTGATTCCTATGATGCTAACACTACCATAAAGCCATTTCAGACAGAGATTGCCTTTTCCTTTTTTGCTTAAGAAATGTCCAGCATCCCACCTCCCACCAACCAGCAAGGCAAAAGAAGGGAAAAAAATGTGACTAATAGGACTACTTGAGATCTTCCCTCCTACCATCACCAGCTGATCTGTATCTCTTGCTAGACTCCCTTAAACAAATTAGAGCCAATCACTACACTGAGTCCTGATTACTTTTCTCAGCAGTGCAAAGGAGAGCTGTCTGAGGGTCTAGGACTAATGATCTCAGCAGAAAACAATTCAGAAGTCGCTGCAGGCTGAGATCCGTGGGGATGAGGCATTGTCTCCCCAGGGAAAGAGTCAAAGAATCCCTCCTTCCTTCTCCCCCCACCTCACCCAACACTCCCTTTCCTGAGTCAGACTGGACAGAGCTCTGAGGAGCTCATTGGTACAGAATGACCTCATGTGGCGAAGAGGAGGAGAGATAAGATGGCTCCAGGGCTGCCTTACCACTCCGTCATTCATGGTCCTAGACAGTTTCCTTCCAGAATCCTCAGTGCAAGGGGAGAAATGGTCTGCGCTCACCTTTTTTTTTGCTAAAGGTTTCTGGTTCTTCGGCCATTTCATGCAGGTTGTACTGAAAGCGGCACTTCAGGGATCCTAGTTTGTTTCAGTGGCCTCTGCATGCAGCAGAGAGAGTAAAGAGTATGAACTTCAAGTTGAGACAACACTGGGTTCTAATGCTGACCTTCATGTCAAGCTGTGAGACTTTGATTAGCTCACTCCACATTTCTGAGCCTTAGTTGCCTCATCTCCGAGATGAGTTTTTGCAAAAAGTAAGCAAGTTCAGGGTATATATGGATGTTTGACAAAGGTGTGTCACATTTGGGACACATTTACCACATCTGAGATTTGCCACAGCTGAGGCAGCAAAGCCTACAAGTAGGATATGAAGAAGGAAAGTTGGGGCACTGGCTCAAGAGTAAGATATTCACTTGAATGTAGTTTTGACCAAATGTTTGGTGATTCATCCAAGAACTGTATTGCAGGGGTGGAGATGAGCTAGGACCTGTGCCTATAGCCGATTCACTAGAACACTGAGAATCTTCCTTCTACATTCCCCTCTCTCTGAGCTCAAGTCAGACCAGTCTCTCTTAGTGTCCACAGGGCTTTCGGGAACTGATACCCTCATCTCTTCTCCATAGGTCATCCAGATGTTGAACAGCCCTGTAAGTCCAGTGTCCGCACCTGGAGCCCAAATTCAGCTGTCAACCCACACACAGTCCCTCCAGCCTGCCCCGAGCCACAGGGCTGCTACCTTGAACTGGAATTCCGCTACCCCTTGGTCCCTGAGTCTTTAACCATCTGGGTGACCTTTGTCTCCACTGATTGGGACTCTAGTGGGGCTGTCAATGACATCAAACTGTTAACTGTCAGTGGGAAGAATATCTCTCTGGGCCCTCAGAACGTCTTCTGCGATGTCCCACTGACCATCAAACTCCAGGATGTGGGTGAGGAGGTATACGGCATCCAGATCTACACATTGGATGAGCACCTTGAGATTGATGCAGCCATGTTGACCTCCATTGCAGACAGCCTGCTCTGTCTAGAGTGTAAGCCTCTGCAGTACAAGGTGGTCCGGGACCCTCCTCTCCACGTGGACGTGGCCTCCCTCCTACACCTCAATAGAAGATTCACGGACACGTAAGTGCATTCTCTGGATAGGGAGATGGTCAGGTGGGTGGGCTACAGACAAATGTGAGGAGGCTCAGAGAGGCCTGCCCTAGAAGAAGGTTCATGACTTCTAGGGATTCATAACCTGGCATTGATTGTAGAACTATCCTAACATGGCAGGGCCAATATGGGGGGGGATGGCATTGCACAAGGAACCAGAAAGCCTGGATTTTTGGTGAGAGCTCTAATGTAATACTAAGACTCCCAGACCTCTTTTAGTTTTCCCAACGATAAAATGAAAGAGGCTGAGTAAGATTAGCAATAAGAAGGTCATGTATTACTCATGAAATTGGAAGAACTGAAGTTTGATAATGATTTCCTTTTTATATTTAATTGGAGAAGATTTGTACATTGTGATTTATTTTTCAATGAGTGAGAAGGGATTGAAGTTATAGCAGGATGCCTAGAAATAGAGCATGTTTCCATGTATTTGCATGAGTATGTTCCTGGAAGGTGAACATAACCAGCCACAGTCCTTGTTTGGTTCCCTTTTCTGAAGTGGAAGAAAGGTTCAAACTCATTTGATCCTTAAGAGTCCTTAAAGCTCTAGGTCTCCAGGAGCCTTTGGGGATACAGACAGCTTTTCTGTGAGATAGTGCTTGTCCTTAATATTCATTTCTTAAAATATCACCTCTTCCTCAAACATCCTCAGGATTTTTGTTTTAGGAAAGAGGCTGCCTTACAGTGACCTCATTAGTGCTTTGCCTATATGCCAGACAATGGACTGAGATCTCTGCATCTTTTACTCATTCCATCCTCTCCATAACTACAGCCTAATTACCCTTCTTGTTTTATAAAGAAAGGGACGACAGCTTAGAGATGTGAAGTCATTTGTCCAAGATCACATAGTTAGGAAATGGTAAGATCAAGGTTCTGTCCTAAATCCTGAGTGAGTGCCTTTAACCAGTAGTCAGTTAAAGATGTGATTTCAACTTCTGCTTTAATCTAACTGACCTCACTTGAGTACCAAGAGTCTATGAAGATAATCACCAAACTTCGGTTGAACAGCTACTATATGCAAGGGATATGGGTAGGGAACTTGTTGAGTACTGGAGAGAACACTAGCTCAGAATCAGATACCTTGTGTTTGGCTCTAGCCAGTCCACTTACTAATTTTAGATAAGTCCATCAATCTCTTTGAGCCTTACTTCCCTCTTCTGTGTGATGAAAATGCTCAAGACAGTGATTTCTATGTGCCTTTTGTGGCACTTTCTTTGGTTCTAAGATGATATAAGACCCAATCTCTGCTCTGTCAACTTGAAAATATTTACTGAGCCAGTCATTAATAGAAACCAAATTTTGGAGGAAACTTTTAATCTTTTTAAGAGACAGAACCACTTTCAAACACTTTACCAGCTCTCCCTTTTACGTGTCAGCAATTAATGTGCACATCACAAGCAGACCCTTGCCCATTCATTGACTCAGAGATGAAGAACATCTGTTCAAGAACTCAGAGGGAGCACTTGGTTTGTGTTTGAGAATGTACTTAAAATTTAAAGGATCATCTTGCCTTGAAAATATTCCAAAACTCTGTCTCTTTCATCTTCTTGCTTGTCTTGAGTGGTACAGTTCTATAAATATGCATCCACTTAAAATTTCTTTATAAAACAATGGAGAGAAGAAGTCATGGATGCCTTAAACTCTAAGTTTAAACACAGCTTTCATTTTTTGCCCAGAATTGTGTGTCTGTAAGAGCTGACATGGCTTGGCAAATGTGGAAGGGTAGAAATTCAACTGGAGAAGTGAGAGCCCCCTAGGTTCCATTCCCGGATAGTCATGAACTTGCTCTACAATCTTAGGCTTGTCACTCACCCTCAGGGGCCTTAGCATATCAGGAGGAGGTCATGCTAGACTTGGGGGTTCTCAACGTCAGGTGCATGTCATCGAAATTTGGGGCATTTTTAAATCCCTCATCTTTCCCCAGCATCCCCTTTCTGACCCACTTCTGGCACCCCCCACTGCCCCAGGTATTCAGTTAATTGGCAAGGGGGATAAAGCCAGGGAATCAGAACTTTTAAAATCTCACTGGATGAGGGGCTCCTGGGTAGCTCAGTTGGTTAAGCCGCTGCCTTCATCTCAGGTCATGGTCCTAGAGTCCCGGGATCGAGTCCCACATCGGGCTTCCAGCTCTGCAGGGATTCTGCTTCTCCGTCTGACCTTCTCCCCTCTCATGCTCTCTGTCTCTCACTCTTTCTCTCTCTCTCAAATAAATAAAATGTTAAAAAAAATCTCACTGGATGATTATAATGTACAAACATGTATAAGAGCCACTGCACTAAAGCAGGTTCTCAGAGGAGGGCCCCAGACCGGCAGCTGCAAGACCTGAGAACTTAGGGCAAGTTGTTAGATCCCAGCCCAGACAACTGAATCAGAAACTCAACTATGGGGTCTTCCCAAGTGACTCTAATGCTGGTTACAGTTTGATAGCCACTGCTGTAAGTGATCTGTAAGGCTCAGGGACTTCCAAGGTCTCTTTCTCAGTACTCATTCAGTTCACAAACAGAATGTTTTGAGAACATTCTGTGTGCCAGAGTGTTCACTGGGAGCTTGGTATTTCAGGGATGACCTGGCCCCTTTCATGTAGACACTCACACTTCCATGCTGAAGACCGTAATCACATAGTTAAAGATGCCCAGTCCTGTGCCGCTTTGCTTCCAGAACCACCACTCTTCAGACCCACACTCTTATGCCTTATTTGTTCTTTCATTCCCTCAACAAATCTTTCTTAGGACCCGTTGTGACATTTCAGACACATGGGCTAGACTGAGGTCCTCATTGACTTCCTCTATGTCTTTCTCGAGTCCCAAGGAATTTATTGGAGTCCTAGGCTGGGTTACATTTCCTGACCTGAATGTTCTCTGAGACTCTAAAAAAAGTAAAACATCATTCCAAGTCAACCTACCATTTCAACTCCTTTATCTCTTGGTAATCCGAGTTCTGAACTCCAACACAAATACGTGTGCACGCGCGCGCGTGCACGCATGTGTGGTGTATTTTGCTGCTTTCACATTTTTTCCATATCAAATAAATTGGCTCTTATACAAGTTCTATATAAAGACTGTTTTGGAGAAAAAGAGGAGAGAGGAAAAAAATGCTTTCTTTTTCTTCCCTGACTCAACCCGTTACTTGATTCTCTTTGACCTTTGTCTTCATTTTTTTTCCTCAACAAAAATATTTATTCTTTCCTTTATCTGTACTGGAGATAGTTTCCCAAGGTATGACATTGATGAAGGGGGAGGCTTCTGTGCTTACCCAATGGACACTTCTAGGAGACTGATTACTTTTGGCCAGGAGGAGGAAAAAAACATAGAACTTCTCTGTTCCATGGAAACCTGTCCATTGAATGAGAAATTGCACTGGTGGAATAAAGGGGGACCAGCATTGACTCTGCTACTAACTCACCATATGTTGTTCAGACGCATTGCATCATGACTGTGGGCTTCAGTTTCCCTCTTTGTAAAATGAGAGAGCAACACACTGAATTCTTCTCTATGAGAAGACACTGTTCTTAGGTGATAGGTGATTCATTGACTTTTTGGTAGTGAAAGGGACTTAGCAGAGACTGTCTATAAGAATCAGTACCCAGAAAGGACCTCACTGATTGACTGGGAGGCCCTAGTACAATGTATAGTGTGTGGACAATAATAATAAAAATAACACAAATGCCTACCAATTGCTGAGTATTCTCTCTGCTTAAGTGCCTTGCCAAATACTTATGAGGCAGTAAAGCTGAGAGGAAAAGCTGAAGCTCAGAAAAGTGATCTGTTCAACCTAATACAGCTAGTAATGACAGAGGCAGGTTTAAAACCCACATCTAATTCCAAATAACACCTTCTTAACTGTAACACCATACCGCCTTCTGCTGTAATAATGCAAAGGCAGAATTCTGGAACTCTGACTTTCATCCAAGCAGGCTCAAGTTTGAGATACAGCAAGTGGAAGATAGGATATGACTCACGAGCCACCAGCCCTCCATCGGTGACTGTGACCCACTCTGGGAGTCCAGTAACGCAGGTCACACGGCCAGTGCCTTATGCGTCTGGCTGGGAAGAAAAAGCAGGGAAGCTTTTGTTTCTCTACTTGACTGTCAAGTGCTCCTGTCCTGGCCACTGTGCTCCTTGGCTTCTCATGGAATCTTTACATTCCTCAAAGAAGTAAAGACTCTGGACAAAACTAAGCCTTTTTTTTTTTCCCTTTAGAGAAAGTGAGGTATAAAACAAACCAGAAATAACGGATAACACCTCCCTCTCTTCATCTCTGCATCTGTGCATCCTTGACTCATTCAGCAAATATTTAACACTGTCCATCAGGTACCATGCATTGTGTTAGGAAGTGATGAGACTATGGTGCCAGGACAGGCATGGGGTCTGAACTCCTGGTGCTCACACTGAAGGAAAAGAGACAGGGAAGCACCATCACTGCAAGAGAGTCATACCCTGAAGGAAGAGACAGAGACAAAAAGTGGCTTCTAACCCAAACTTGGGAGAACTGAGGTACAAATAAGGAATATAAATTTCCTGAGGAGTGGACTTTTTTTTTTTCTTTTGCCTATTTGTGTGCTCCTGCTTTCCAAGTGCCTAGAACAATTACTGGCACCAAAAAGACTGAATATTTTTGAATGGCTCTTTAATGAAGAATGAGAAGGAGTGTAGTGGTTGAAGAGAAATGGAGAAGCTATAATTCACTGAGCACCTACTATATGTCAAAAACTTCCCAAGGGTGTTACCTCAGTAATCTCATTTGATTTGATCTGCACAGCAGCTCCACAAGGTAGGTGGTCTTCTTCACAGATTATAGATGAGGACCTGGCACTCATACTTTAAAGAGCTCGCAACCCGCCTCGCTGGGGTTGTTTGTAAATCCAACTCCAAAGCTGGTGCTCTTAGTCATTCGTTCTCTGGTTGAACAGATACGTGTGTGTGCCTGTGTCTTAGGATTTTTGATTTAGAACTAGAAATATTCTTAGACGTCACTTCTCCCATTTGGCTTATATGTGTATCTCAATTAATTATTCAGTTGATTTTTCTCCCACATTCAGACCCGTTAACTTGCGAACACAATCTCTGTCTATTTTGCCCCAGCGTCTTGGCATTCTTAATATAATTCTTAGGGGAAATGAATAAGCATAAGGAAAGGATTCTTTATATGACCTGAGTGGAATTTCTTGTGAATATGAGTCCAGATTTTACAACTCAGATCCCAGATCGGACTCTGGACACGCTGAGAAACCCCACCAGTCAGCTCAAAAACTTCAGTTCGTTTATCAGTCCATTCATTCAGCAGACGTTTGTTGATTCCCATGATGAGCCCAAGTACTTTCTAGGCATTAAGGATGCAGAGTGACCAGAGCAGGAAAGGTCCTTGCTCTCATTGATTCCTGCAGTGCAGCTGGGAGACACAAACCAGAAATGACTGCATGATGCCCAGTTGGGTAGGATTTAGTGACTTCAGAGAAGTGGTAAGGGAGGGCCTCTGATGAGGTGAAATTTGAACAGAGACCAAAAGTGTCCCTTAGTGATTCATAATAAAGACTAACTGAACTGCCATCACTGAGATTCTAGCCTGTTTGAAACATGGGTGTCTTATAACAGGATCTCTTGGTCCTTGATCATTGTTTGGCCTGTCTTATATTTAACTATGCTTGTGGTTTTGTTCCTTTTATTTTTTTCTTCTCTCTTACTTGGTTCAGATTCTTAAGTACAAAATTTAGCACACTCATAAGTGACAGAATCAGGGTTCCGTAAATGCTCGTTGAATGAATGTGTAAAGAACGAGTCAACAGTAACACAAAGTGGAACCTCTTGGAACATGGGTCTCATGCTTCTAGATCTTAGCCATAACACTGACATGCAATGCCACCTTAAGCCTCAGAGGATTGGGGAAGTTTAGACTAAATCAGGGTCAACTGAAAGCACATGTCGCTCTCTCATGCTGTTTCTATGGCTCTCAAGCTGAGTCATCACCTCACTGTTTTTCTTAGTCCCACTTCTTTTCCTGCCTTTCTGTATGTCACCCAGGCACCCATTCTTTGTTCTTGTATGTGTCCATTTGTTAATTCATTCATCAACCAAAGAGTGCAAATCAGATATAATTGTGTCCAGTAATACTTGTTATTTGGTTTAATGAGTACATATTAAGTGTTCTGCACCACAGATTATGCTGGAATTAGGAATAGAGCCCTGATTCCTGGCCTTATGAGCACACGGCTTAAAGGGATCGAACAGGTGAAGAATCGGGTAACTTCTGCAGCATGGAAAGCGCTCAAGGGCAAGGAGCACAGGCGGCTGTGGGAAAACATAGGAAAGGCATCTACCCCAGCTCGAGGTGGTTAATGAAGATTTCTCAGAAGAAGCGATATCTAAGCTGAGACCTTAAAGGTGATTAAGAATTGATCTTTGAAGAGGTTTGCTCTAGTGCAGATGGTTGAAACCAGGTAGATTCTCAGCAAACACTGATAAAGGAATGAGTGAGTGAACAAACCAACCAACCAACCAACATACTACACTTTATGGCACAAGTACCTATTCGGTCACAGACCAAACATGGAGTTTTGAGAAAGGAATGTAGTAATCTGAGCTATTATCCACTTTGGTTCTTAAATCTGTTTCATCCCTTTTAAATGCCATACAGTACTCTGGAGTGGGAATGCGCTACAGGTCATTTGGCTGTACCCCTGATGCTGGGCATTTACCTTATTTCATACATTTTTCTATTACAAACCAGTGCTGTAGTCAGGACCCTTACAGGAACCTCTTTGTAGGCACACGTGAGCATTTCTCTGGAGTTGATACCAAGAAATGGTATTACTGGATTGTAATCGGTGGGCCTTTGTCATTTTAGGGGTACAACCTCTGGTATTCTGAGAGGGTGATCTAGCTCACATCTCACTAGTAGTGTGTGGCAGGACCTCCCATTCTTTACTATCACTACTACCTGGCAAACAGAAGTGCTTTGTCTTTGTCCATTTCATACTTGATTGTATTCTTCATGTTTGGGAAGATTTATGGTCTTGTGATTGAACATCTTGAGTGAGCATCTTTTCAAATTTATTGGCTATCTATACTTTCTCTTGTGTTACTTGTCTATGAATGTCTTTAATTTATGTCTGGATATTCATATCTATTTTCCCATCTGTTACTCTGGGAATTTAATGCTTACCCAGCAATGTTGTTGGAATCTAGGGTAAAATAGGAAGTCAAGAGAGAACTAGCATTTATAAAGAAGTTACTCTTTGTGTAATCATTTACACATTGATGTATTTTTCAAATGTTGATTTCATATGCTCCCTGGCTGGGAACCCTGTCATAGTCTGAAAATACAATGGATAAGGAACACCAAACCAGTTTCTGCCCTCTGTGGAGCCTGTCTAGTCACTGTGTTACCACCATCACATATGCAGATGGCACCTACTACTAGTAGCACTAACATCACTACTACTAACTGCCATGTAGCGAATACCTCAGTTATGCTCTGAGATAGAAGCATACCAATGAGTTATCATTTTCAATATGCCTTATTTTTAGATGGGGAAGCTGAGACTCAAAGAGGTAAAGCCATTTAGTTAAGATCTCACCATTAACAGATGTTAGAGTCAAGTTTTACATCTCCTTGCCTGACCCCCAAAGGCTGTTCCTGGCAAATTACCAAGCATAATCATTGCTGTGGCAGGCAGGGCATGAGGGGGCATCTTGATGGATGGAGAAAGTAGATATTTCATAGCTTTTCTTGTTTCTAAGGTGCAATAGAATAAGTACACAAAAGAGAACAAATATATTCCTTTGTTTTTTGAACATTTAAATAGATGAGGAGGAGGAGACTTGTGGAAGTGTGGAGATTGTCAGACCAGTGTGGTTACCGGTCATGTTCTGCTGAAAGGCATACTTCAGGTCAGACCTCTTCCTGAGTAGGTCCTTCTCCATGCAAACCCAGATGGTCTCACCTGCCTTGTGAAGCCTGCCCACCAGCACTGATGAGCAGCATCAGGAGTAAGAGCTGGTCTTACTGTTCCTAGTCCAGGCTAGCAGGCTCTTTGGTTGGCACCATTTTACTCTATTTCTAGAAGTTGGGCATCATCTACCCATGAGTCCCTCTTGTCAGTCTTAGGCCAAGTACCTCTTAGAATGAAACATGGGTTCTGGGAATATCAGAGTAAGTAGAAGGGTTTAGCAAAATCAACAGATCTCAACGGTCAGCAGCAGTATCCATAGAACTACTTACTGTCTCCATATCTTCATGATTCTTTTTAAAGATTTTATTTATTTATTTGACAGACAGAAATACAGCTAGAGAGGGAACACAAGCAGGGGGATGAGAGAGGGAGAAGCAGGCTTCCCGCTGAGCAGGGAGCCCGATGTGGGGCTCGATCCTGGGTCTCCGGGATCATGACCTGAGCTGAAGGCAGTCGCTTAACCAACTGATCCACTCAAGCGCCCCCGTACCTTCATGATTTTGAAAATGTGAAGGGTTCCTGTTTGGTGCTAACACCACTGAAATGACTTAACTAAATTTCTATGGGTCAGTCTGATGCACCACTGAACTTTAAAGTGTGTTGTTACAGTGTCTCTTCAACAGTTAAAGAAGACCCATAGAGGTAAATGATAGACACAGGGCTCCATTGATAAATTTATTCATTCACTCATTCAAGAAAAAGTGCCTTATTCCTTGCCAGTCTCCATGCGGGCACTGAGATTCTGAATCTTACAGTTGGTTAGGAGGGCTGGGCTGAATAATAGCTCAAATAAAAAATTATAAAGTGAAGATTATTATTGTGAGGTTATAATACAGCATAATCCCTCCTTGAATTAAAGGGGGATGTATAGAAGTCAAGACTGGAGAGGTAATCAGAGACCAGATTATGAAGACATTGTGGCCAACTTTAGAGAGTTCAGGTTTATTTGTTGGGAAATAGAGGAACAAGCCAATCAGATCTGTGTGTTTCTAGAAAATTGCTTTGGATACTGTGTGAAGAAAGGACTGACAGAGAATGAGAAAGTCCATCCAGAAGTTATTGCTACAGTCTAAACCAGAGATTATGATTATTTGCATAGTGAAGCGGATGGATTAGAGGTTGTGTTTTAAAGGTAGAATCAGTAGTATTTGGTAATGCATGGGATGCAGGGATTTTAAGGAACTGTCCAATGACTTTCAAGTTTCAGGTTTGAGTATTTGGAATGAGGGAAATGTTATTTCTGGAAATCAAAGAATATATTTAAATTTACTATGTTATTAGAGGGTGGAGTAACTTAAGAGTCCCTTTGGAAAATAATGAGTTAGTGAAATAGGATTGCATGGGTGTCTTGATAGCACCTACTTCTTTGTTCTTTTGCTGTTCACCCTGAGGGTTGGTAGGATGTACTGGACTTAGTTGTACTGCTCTAATTCCTGATTTTTAAGAAAACAAATAAATGAATAGGAAAGAGAAGGAAAATAACAGCCATCAGAGTAATTACAGATGTGGAAAGAATGGAGGAATTTATCTCAAACTGGACATTGGCAAGAAGAGTGGACAAAATCCATTCAGTCTGTGCTCAGAGATGATGAGAATCCTTAGGGCAGGTCTTACTGGGCTTATGTTGTGTCTGTTCTAACAGGAACCTCAGACATTACTTTAGAGAGGCTGAATACAAAATGAAGAGACCAATTCCCAGGGCAGCATACAGCTTTGTGTAGACCAGGTCCTTCCAGTGGTTTAAGCCTCAGTTTCTTCCCCTGAAAAAAATGGGTGACGTTTCCTGTCCGTGCATTCTCGCAAGGGATGTCCCGAAAAAAACAATGAGACAATGGGCTTGCAAGAACACGACACAATCCAGGGAACCATAAAGCTTCAAATGTTCATGATTCTTTTTCTCCTGCTTGGTTTTCATTAGGCTTGTTCTTGGCCAGGTCCAGTCTGGAGAGTATGTGCGAAAGGCAAAAACACAGACATGCATAAACACACACATGAAGCAGTTTCACATGAAACTCTAACCAGTGTTGCTAAGGTTCAGTGTTGGACTAGAGGAAAGGAAAGACAAATTGCACTATAATCTCTGTAACTGATCTAAATAAAAAAAAAAAAAAGGAAGAAGAAGAGAGAGAAAAAGAATCCCCTCAAAGTGCTGGTCATGGACTCAGACCTGGATTCTAGCACTGATCTCCTAAAATTTTGCTGGGACCCTGGCCGGCGACTCCCCATCTGTGGACCCAAGCCTCCCTTCTGTAAAATGAAGGCATAAGTAGGTAACTCTGCAGGACATGATCAGCTCCGACATTTTGTTCAGACCCTTCTTGAGCTCTCATCTGTACTGAATGCATCTAATTCCGTGAGGATGGAGAAAGCAGGTTACATGTCACATGAGCAAACAGGTCTGTGCTGTGAGCTGAGAGACTGGCCATCTCTATCGAAAGCCTTCTAGACACACTGGCTCTCAGAGCTGCTCAGAGACATCCTGTCTTTGTCTTAGGGCTTACCAGACTCTCTCAATTTCAGAATGTATCCATGTGTTTTTCCTGTTCGGTGGCATTTTGACTTGACAGTGAGACGGCATAGGTGGGGACTAGGTCAAACTTGCTACGTTATTCTCAGCTTCTGTGTGTGAGGCCAGGCCTCACGGAGGTGGTCAGTAAATGCAGGTGAATTAAATGCAGGCATGAATCAACACTTTGACACATCAATCAAGTCAGAAGTTTATGATAAGACAGATGATATGTGGTATAATGGAGGTTTTTCTTCTCCTGGGACCTCAGATTCCTTATCCTTAGAGTGAAGGTATTGGACAAGATGATGTCAGCCTTCCATTCATCCAACAGGTGCTTATTTGGCACTGTCTTTGTAACAGACATGGGGCTAGGCAGTGGAGATAAACCAGTCGATAAAGGAGTCCTAGCCATCTAGAAACTTCATCCATTTAGTATAAAAAGTGAATCAACAAGTGGTCACAAAATAGTGAGAAAGCAGTTGTGGTGAAAGAAGCAGAGGGGTAAGAGCTCCCCACTTGGCTTAAAGGGCTCAGGGAGCACCTCTGGGAGAAGGGTAGCTTCTGGGAGAAGGAAGCCAAGGCCGGGGTGTTTAGCGAGAGATAGGAGTTGACACTACTTGCTGCTGGCAGGTTAGGGGCAGGGGGATGGAATTTAAGAAAGAGATGGGGAGAGGAGCCAGTGTGATGATGGTTCTCAAGTGCCCTGCCACAGGGTCTGGGCTTCATCCTGAAGGTGCTAGGGAGCCACATCCTCTTGTTAGGCAAGAGGATCCTGATCAGAGTTAGTTATAGGACAGGTTTTTGGGGATGTGTGGCTCTCGCAGTAAATATAGGGGTGGAGGCACAGATTGGAAATGGTCAGAGAAGTAAGACACTGCTGCCAGAACTGGAACAGGAGATGGGCAGGGTGGGTGCAGAGAGAACGGGACACGCTGAGTAGGTGTGGACATATCTGGTGACTG